>ML736319.1:0-79175 GCA_009193595.1 Aspergillus bertholletiae | reverse complement strand
TTTTTTCTTCTTCTTCTTGAGGGCTCCTTGTTTCAACACCGGCTCCACTCGGACGGGAATAAGGAACTGGAGTGGCGGCGCCGCGAATTTGGCTAAGCTGGAATGTCGCCACCGAGTTAAACCTGATCCGTGATAGTCCGACGGAGCAACCAGAAAACTTGTGAGAGCTCGAGCTTTGAGCTCTGGGTCGGGTTGCATGGAAGCTCAACATTCGGAGCTGGGGAGAGCTGGAGAGGTGGGAGGGGTCAGGAGGGGTAGGTTGCACATGGTCGCCTTTTTAGTGCCTTCGTATCATAACCGATTCAACTAGTAGTAAAATATCCTCCAGAACCCCTGGTTTAACTAAAGAGTATCATCCGATTTCGTTACTCATTTCATTCCATAAGTCTGGTCATAGTCTGAGAATTTCTCTTACTCGAAGCGTCAAACATTTTTCGAGGAATTGAAACTTGGCAAAAATCCCCCTTCTGCTTACCTGCAGCTGTCGCAAACCTCCAGAGAGGGGAAGCGGTCCCACCGGCCATTCCGAAATGCTGGTCACTGATACTGTACTGTATGGCTGTCCGTCAGGCTGTCTGTACGATACGGTACCGTAGCGTAATGATGGCCGCCGCTCAATTCCCACATGCTATGATTTCCATGTCCCAGTAATGAGGTTTGAAGCGCGGTTATCTCCTCAAGTTAGGTTAGTGGGGGACAAACATTAGCCTTGGATGCGAAACACCCCGGAGTTCAGAATATTGCCTCGTATAGCAGAGTTGAGCCCTTTAAAAGGATGATCATCATTTGCCCGAATGGTTTTGGAGAAATGAATTTCTCGGTGAGTTCAGATGCACCCCTCCCCTCCCAAAAAAATTTTACCGTACAGGCATGTCACCCGAGGTCAAATGAATTCATTTGACACTAAGTTTTTTGAGTAGTCAATGGAGGTGTTATTGATTTTTTTTTTTTTTTTTAGCCATGTTGTCCTATGCTGTACTCCTGTTAGGACTAAGTTCAATGCATGCCAGAAAACTGTATGAGATCATATCATATCATCTATGATACTATAGCATCAACTCTTCTCGATCAGAGAGGCAGTGCATGCTCGGGAGGCCAATTTACCATAAAACAAAATCATTCCAAAACTGACCCATTGTCTCTGGGCGGTTATGCCGGCGATCAAAATCTTTTTCTTTTTGTTTGCTTTCTTTTTTCCTTTTCCTTTTTTCCTCTCTGGTTTTTTCTTTCCCTCTTTTCTTTTTCGGGTTCTAACCCGTAATACCGGATTGACTATTGTTGAAGGTTCCAACGTACAGGAGGGCTCATGTTGTACCACGCGATAAGCCCCAAGGGATAATCATATCGGTCAAGGGATATGCTTATCGGCAGGTGCTACGGTGGTAGCTACTATCAACGGGATTCTGCTCCTCTTACTCAGATGAGATCTTATAAGCTTACAAGGTTTCAACACCCACCGAATCATGTACATGATGTATCAATACCAACGTACAGGTAGTTTTCTCAAACCGGACGATGAGCCCATTGGAAGAGTAGCTACGGTAGTAACTTTTTGTCACTTTCCCTGGTACGAGGTGGTATTTACCAGTTACAAACCTTGGTTGTGTAGTCTGGCATTATTATTCCCTTGGATGGGTTTTTAGTAGACTCCTTTCCATTTATATGTGTTTTCTCTTTATGTATCTATACGCGGCGCAATTCTTTGATCAAACAACCGCACCGTAATGTTGATCCACGATGAACGATCATCTCTTTGTTCGCTCTTGGACCTTTCTCAGGGTTGAATCTTTCAACCCATTTGCCTCCTGCATAATCGGTTGTGAGGCCACGCGGTCGGCGGTTCCCGGGGGCTGAGGGTCCCCCATCCCTTAGGGGTTTAGTGAGGTATCAGTACCCAGTAATTAATCAAATTTACACTCAATACCACCAAGTGACCATTTAAAGCAAAGGAGCTAAGCTGCGGCCTCAACTGTGCCCACCCACACAAGATACTGGAGACTTTGTCTGTTTTGCTTCTTATATTTTTCTTGTACTTTCTCCTTTTTTATTTTCTTCCCTCTCTTCAATTTCCTTGCTTAGTTTGTCCTTGCGTCCTCTTTATTGTTCTTCATAGTCCCTTTTCTTTTTTCTTTTTTTTTTTTCGTTTGTCATTCCCCATCAACTACAAACTGATCACCTTGGGCTATAAATTACATTTTCCGTCTTTACAACTCTGTACCGACACTCACTAAGCTCCAGAGAGAAGAGTATTGAGTTACCCACTAAGAGTACGTTAGTGACTGCCACTAACCTACCTTAGCTTCCCTTTCCCCTCTCCCTTGACTGCTACAGCGACCTTTAACTTAGTACTCGACGACTCCAGAATAAGAGTCGAGTGCTACTTGCGTCTCTTCACAAAGTGCTGGAGCATTGCACTATTACTCATTCCTCTATCCCCACAAGCCCTATAGATCTTTCTGTATCTTTTCTTTCTTTTCCTTCCGTCTTAACTTCTATTTATCCCACCACTTTGATCACTCTGCTCTCGTCACCCCTCTACCCCTCCATAGATTGCATGCGATTTTATTTTTAAACCATCGCGGATCATTTTGATATCCTTTGATGGAGCATGTGCTTGTCGGTTGGGCTCTGCTGTCTGAATTGAACCTTCTCATTTGATCGATTTATGGGATTATCGCCCTTTCATACATTAGCACCTGAGTTGTTCGCCTCCCCTCCGTCCACTCACCCCGCCGCCAAAGACGGATTCATGCAGACCATGCCGCCTCGAGCGTCTTTGACTAGTTCTTTCTCTGTCACCGACGCCAATAATGAGGTCGTCTGTCCCTTGAAGAATAATGACGGCTCCAATTGTCGGAAAAGATGCCTCGGTGTGAGTAATTCCTCCCCATCTTTTCTTTGTGTGTCGTCCGATCGACCGGAGCCCCACTTCTAGCACGCCCGCTATCGCAGCTGTACGACGCTTTTATCGTGCGAAAAGCCCAGCATTCCATGTTTATTTGAGCTTATTAACCTATCCGCCCGTTTGGAAACATGTAAATATATATCTAACGTTGCCATGCGCTCATACAGGAGAAACGCTACCGCTCGATGCAGGAGCATATCCGTCGGGCGCACCCGAATAACTACATTCCGAAGCTCCCGGCTACTGAAGAGAGCTTTATCTTGATGGTTACCACCCCTCCGGAACAACGAGCTCAGATATCTCCTCCGAACCAGGCTCAGTCTCGCCGTCGCAATGGTTAGTGGCACGCAGGTTATTGTTTGGAATATTCAAATTAGAGAAGCTGATATGTGCAAATGTAGCCGACCGAGATATATACGTCGCTGACGCCAGCTCACCCGCAACCCCACGGGGCATCGATGAGGCTCACCCTGCTGCCGCGACTGCTGCTGTCGCATTAGCCCAATTGCATCATAATCGATTAGCGTCAGACTGGGATACGGACATGGTGTGTAGCACGAATTGTTTTCTTTTTAACCGTTTTTCAACTTTTTTTTTTATAAAAAAAATGCCATGTTTTGCTCCCCAAGAAACAAGCTAATAATTGTCGAAGGAAACTCACTCTGATAACGACATCGGACGGGATCGCATGCGGTCTTCCATTGAATTGCCCTCCCTTCGCGACCATTTTAAGCAGGAATCATTGCCGCCCTTTTCTCCACGCCCGCGAGAGCTTCTGCCATCAATTCTGAACCACTCGCCGCCTGGTCGCTCATCAACCCTCCCCCCCATCCAGCGAAGGGACAAACTGCCTCGTCCTCGTAAGTCTTCTATCTCAGCAGCGCGAAAACCCAAACACGAGCGGGTTAAGTCAAAGGAATATGGCCGGCGCCCTAGCTTGGGCGATCGCAAAGCGCTTTCCGCTGAACCGCAGACGGCAGCGTGGGCCCAAGGCAAACGCTGGGAGGATCTGATTGAAGCGGCTACATCCGCCACGGAGGCAGATGATGACCGACAGTCAGAGGTGAGTTCGCTATCAGATGCCGAGGAACGACGGATTCACCCGTTGTCTCTTCGCGAACAGCTTTTAACTGTTCCGTCCCAGGTCGGTCGGTCGCCGACTCTTGCACCTCTGATTTCGAACATCACCTCTGCCCCATCTGCTCCGGGAAATCGTTCCTCACTCCCTCCTGCTTTCCAGTCGGCAGGCGGATTGCCCCCGCCCAATCCTCATCGCCCATTTCCTCCACACTCTTTTGGTGCCTCCCCTTTGCATAAGTCCCTGACTCCTCCACCGTATGAAACAGCCCGTAGCCGTGATAGTGACCTTGAGCCTTTCCCGTCTATCGAGTCTTCCCTGGACTCCGCATCGACTGCATCAGGGAAGAATTTTGCGCTCTCAGGCCATCTGGGACCGTTGGCAAAATCTGACCCCAGCCCTGGGTTGGGTCTCTTCCCTCGCCAGCATCATCGCTTCTCCAACCCAACCCCGGCATCGTTTCGGCAAAAGGATGTCCAGATCTACTGCGCTAGCTGCCACCGACCCTGGGCGCTGAACGAATGCTATGCCTGCACGGAATGCATCTGTGGGGTATGCCGCGAGTGTGTCGGCATGTATATCAGTAGTCCCACCGCATCCTTTAGGAACGTGACATCAAGCCCGGGTAGCGCTATGTCACACGGCCCCACGAGCTACCCTCCCCGGGGCTGTCCGCGGTGTCGTACCATGGGAAGCAAGTGGAAGGCGTTCCAACTGGAATTTAAGTGAGCCATCGATTCGGGCCGATGTTTGCGACGTTTTGAAATTTACACTGCAGGATCATGTTTTACGGATGTTACGATTAATGTTGAGGGTTACGGTTACTCAAAAGGATTACGCTTCAATGATGATATCTACGCTGGCGACAATGCATTCGTCCACGAGCCCTCGTCTATCCGAGGACGGACTCTCCTAGGGCTAGGATAACCTTACATGCCACGCATGATAGGATGATTGAAAAGCTGGGCTTTTTTTTGTTTTGGTTTTTGGTTTGATTTGCAATTTAGTGTGGTCGTGTTTATACCATCGCTGGGCGGTCTCTATACACACTACGGTGGCATTTTGGTGTTCTGTTACACTCTGTACTTGAATGACTCGCAAGATCTGCATTTGGAATGATATTCAAAGACATAAATCAAGAGATATGAAGCTGACCGCCGTGTTCTCTATTTCAAAGTACGAATGGTCAAGATATTCTGTATACAATACACGTACCCAGCTAGCGGCATCTACTCGTACCACACGATGCTACTCAAGCCACCCCAAACTCCTGCCGCAGGCGCTTCGCCCACCAGCAGAGAAGCGACTTCCTTGAGCAATTTTCCAGTCTGTGGGTCTCTCTTGACGATGACCACCGTGGACGAATCTTGATTAGCCACCGCGACCAGGTCCCCCTTCTTGTTAATCACGAAGCTGCGCGGGGTTTTGCCACCCGACGAAAAGAGGTCGGCGTCGGTCACCGTCTTCTGATCTGGTTTCAACGTCACCAGGGAATCATCTCCGTTAAATTTAGCATCCTTGCGGACCGAGATATGAAGGGATGGTCCGGCGGCCCGAATTTCAGCTAATGTCGTACTCTCGGAGGGAAACTTTGAGTCGGGGTAAGGGCGGAAGCAGTTCGACAACGGCGTGAACACGGGGCACCCGTCACTCACATATGACACGTCAAAAGCACACACATAGCCACGGAGCTCTTCCACGGTATATAGCGTCGTCTTGCCTCCCTGGCGCCTTGTGGGCCGGTGCGGGCTCCGTGTCAGACGTGCATGGTGACCTTCCCCTGAGGTGACGAACACTCCATGACGGGGGCCGCTTCCCTTCTCATAGTAAATCGTCGAATTAGGTGCGCACTTGTTCAATTTGCCCGAATTCTGATCAATCGCAAATACGTGCATCACATCGGCACCCAGATCAGGCGATAGGAGGAATGCTCCGGTGGGATCGAGGAGGACTTGGTGCGGTTGTGACTTGGACTGTTTCTCGGTGACAACTTTGGGCGGAGGCAACTCCACTATATCGAAGGGTTCCACTTCCTGGTTGTCCTTGAAGGGGATGTTGAAGAGTGAGATGGAGGAGTTGCCACTGTGTCCGTTGTTAGTACCGAATGCAATCTCAACTGGCATCCCGGGATGAAACATACTAATGCGCGATCGCGAGGAACTCCTGCTTCTTTCCGTACATGACACTATCCACACCGCCAGGACGTGTCTCTACCTTGGCAGCCTCGTTGAACTTTCCGTCGTCCTCGACTTTCAAGGCCGTCAATGCGCCGGGCGTGCCTTCACCGACACACCAGAGGAGCTTGCGGTTCGAGTCCACCGTCAGCGCACTCGCCGAGCCGGCACCGCCACATGTCGTCAGGTCGTGGGTCTTGGTGAGCGAGAATTTATCGCCTTGCTCCTCCAGATTGAGAGAGTAAACTTTGCCATCGTAGTGGGTTGCAAAGAGTCTTGCAGCGGTTGAAAGAGAAGGCAGCGCTAAGGAGAGCGCGAGGGCAGACTGCAAGTACATATTTGAAATGAAAACCAATCGACCAGTCCAGACCGGTCTTAGCTGAATAGAAAGGAGTGAAATGAGTAAGAAAGAGAATGAATGTTGTCGCTTGCGACTTTAAATGATGCAGAGAATGGGAGAAAACATTGACTGACCTGCACGGGCGTGAGGCGAAATAAATACTAAACTACTGGAGCGGTTCAGCCTTGCAGCTGTGCCGGAAACCTCAGCCCTCTCAGGGTTCCAACAGTCCACCATGTCCCTTTGATTTGCTTAGCGTTGCGCAGGAACAAGTGGAGGCGGAGCGACTGGCGCTTTGTCTGGCATGGATCTGCGGTGGACGTGAAACACGTCAAACGTCTTGGGTCGTATCGAGGAAGCGACTGATCATTGCCCCCATTGCCTTTAATCTCATTCTTCACACTCTTGACGCTTTGACGGTCATTGTTTGCACATTGTGTGGGATTCAAAGGAGGTATGAGATCCAGTACGACCCTGTCAGGGTCTTCCGACTATTTCACCCGTGGGATGCCTGAGGTAACTACCACCGTGCCTCGCCATTTTACCTACATCCATAACCCTACGACAGGACATCTCCAAGGGGAGTAACGGTAACAGTGGTTCCGCACCGCCCCCAGCATTCTAAATTGAGGATATTATTACCAGTCTGACTCGGTCATCGAACCATGGGGCTTGGTTTGATCTTAGTCAGCAGCCTTCGATCATCATTGAGGCCAGCCATCCATCGACTGATTGCTACGTTGGACATCCTCCTGTTTTAAAAACCATGGTGGGAGTTCCCCGTAGCATCGGCTGTGAAAACTGTCGCAAACGCAAGAAAAAAGTAAGGGCCACGGGGAAGGCGCATGAGGAGAAGAAGGTCGATGGTTAACCTTCCCCTAGTGCGACAACAGGGCACCAGCATGCACGGCCTGTGTTGCCTCTGGGCGCGTTTGCCCAGGGTATAGAAAAAAGTATAAATTTATCAATGAAAATCCGTCTCTCCTAGCTCATTATCAGGAGAAGAAATATCTCCTAGAAGAAACTGGTACTGACCCGGATGGGTTGGTGGCTGGGTCGAGAGAGTCTAGGAACGACATTTACCACCCCATTCGCCCTTACGAATGGATTTGTTGGCCCTTGGTTTCAAGTCTGGACCATGGCGGAGCCAATCTGGTTTATATCCTGCAAGATTCCATGAGCCAGATGGTTTTCCCCCTGCGATCACACGGGACCTTTTACCAGTATATTCCGGCTCGATTGGGGCAGAATCATGCTCTGGACT
Source organism: Aspergillus bertholletiae (assembly GCA_009193595.1). Lineage (NCBI taxonomy): Eukaryota > Fungi > Ascomycota > Eurotiomycetes > Eurotiales > Aspergillaceae > Aspergillus > Aspergillus bertholletiae. The sequence continues at coordinate 71,414 of ML736319.1, read as the reverse complement.
GTGCGGTTGCTTGTCTTTGTACTGTGTATGCGGATCTCTTGGCTACGGATAGGGCAGTTTCTAAGGATGCTTGGCGGGGATATGCCCAAAGTATTGGGGCGCTACGCTCATGTCTAGATGATCCCCGGCGTCGCTTTCAGTCGGAGACTATCTGTGCTTCGATCGTACTGCAGCTGTGTGAGGTATGATGCCTGCACTTGTTCTCTGAACTAGTCTAATATGTGACAGCTTTTGACAAATGCCGATAATGGCCGGTGGAACCAGTTGTCGCATGGGACTAAGGCTCTTATTCAGAATTGTGACGTTCGTCGGTTTCGGCAGCCGTTTGAGCGGGCGATGCTGGAATCGCAACGGGCTTTCTTCGTATGTCGATTGCTGTATCACTAGAGCTTATACGCTGACAGGTGGTAGATTGTTCAGGACATGAACTTGCGACAGTCTTGCTTTCTCGCCCAGTCTCCCTGGCGGGAGTTCTTGCGGGAAACGGGAGAGGCTGCGTTGACATCTGAGAGCCGGGCTTCTCTTTTGCGATCGAAGCTTTGCGACTGGCTGGTCGATGTTCCAGTGCTTCTCGAGGAAATTTCGAGTATTCTGCGTGGCAGAAATCATGGGATGAGGCTGGAGAGGCTCGTTCAACAAGCTACGCTCATCCATGGCCAGATTGAAGGTTGGTATCTAGCCGAAGTGGTACCGGCTGTTCCCTACATTCAAGACGGGGACAACAGTGCGCCATTGCACCCGCCTGCTGAATACTCGCAACCCCTCATAGGTGTATTGGATTGTGTGGTAAGCTCTACGCTCATTGCGTTGGAGAATGTTATTATGATCTCTACATCTCAGTTATCCCAACCCGGGGGGTCTCTTTCGCCAACGGACTATACTGCCATAATTGCAAAACGACGACACGCTATCAACAATGCTCTTGAATATGTCCGAGGATACTCTGCGGTCGCTGCCAAACCCCTAGAGTTCGGCCTACAGCAGCTGCAACTCCTCCGAGTAGACCCTGAAGGCGTATAATTGAGCCAAGTATTCACCCCACAGAACAATTTTGTTCTAATAATCATCTATGTATATGCAGAATATGTCTATCCATTGGACCAAAAAATAATAGAATGAAATAGAAACAAACAAACAAACAAGCCCTCCTCCTTGCAAGAAAAAAAAAAAAAGAAAAGAAAACTCAAGCTTCATCGAACAAGAAGTTGACCATCTCCCCAAAAACCCCCACCACCTCTGTCCGCTCACGCTCCCAAAAAGACAGATCCAGTTCGCATCCCTCCGCAGCGCCCATTAAGACATCTTTACTGGGAAAAGTCAACCCAACCATGCGCTCAACAGGCCGCATCCGAACCCCACACAACACCTGCTTCAACTGCCCAGCCGCCTTCCCGCCCCCATGGCCCCCATAACTCACAATCATGGCCGGTTTGCCCTCCCACTCATGATACAGGTAATCGATCGCATTCTTGACGCTGGCCGGATACCCCCAGTTATACTGCGGAGTCACGAACACAAATCCCGCACACGACGCGATCTCCTCCGACCATCTCCGCGTCTGCTCGTGGACGTATTGCTGCCCCGATGACTGTATCTGGGATGGCATGACAGGTTCGTTGTACATCGGCAGATTCCATTCTGCGAGATCGATTAGACTTAGCGTTACTGTGTTTTTCTCGACGCTGTCGCTGCCCTCTAGATCGCTGAATATCGCCTTTCCTATCTGTAGACCCGCTCGGGGTGTGCGCTGGCTGCAGATTATTATGCCGATTTTGGGAACCATTCCTTTTTTTTCTTTCTTTTCTTAAAGGGAATATATTTTTTAGAAAAAAGAAATCCAGAGAGAGAGAGAGAGAGAGAGAGAGAGAGAGAGAGAGAGAGAGAGAGTGTGTGTGTGTGTGTGTGGGTGGTAAGTCAACGTCAATAGTAGAAAAATAAAACGTTTATACTAGGATGAGCTGGATCTACAAAAAAAAAAAAACTTTGCATTTGGGAACAGGCAAAGACGCAATTTATAGCTTGTCGATGATGCAAGTCAGAAGGTACAAGTGATTGGGAACTCGATGATATCTACAGTTCAAGTTTATCAATGAGGCGAGAACCCTAAAATGTAGGGGTTGATGTTGCGCGCCAATGAAGATCGGCTTGGTGGGCCCGGGCGATATTTTTGACTATGTACTACATTTTCAGAAGAGAAAACGACGACGGTCGGAGTGAGGAAGTTTAGACCTTGAGCCTCTGGGGCTGACAAGCACATAATCTAGAGCCATATTGCACATCCCATGATCCAAGCTATCTAATCTGAAGTAGCCCGTCCCATGGTGATATAGCACAAGATATGCCGAAACCATGCCATCACCCATTAAAAGGCTGCATAGAACCTAGTGGACCGCTTCAAACTTAACCGGCAAACCAGGCTCCCCGTACTCAATCGAAAACAAGTCCTTTTGCTTCGGGCGTTGAAAGTCGGGTGGAAGACTGATCTTGTAATTCCGGAAAATATATGCCATCACAATCGTGACTTCGGCGACTGCGATGCTGTAGAATGATCAGGATTGTCAGTATCCGGTCCGATCAAGAAATTCAAAATACTATTGTGAGGTGCAGGTGTTGCGGACATCGGAATGGGTCTTACTTTTGACCAATGCACATCCTAACACCCTTGGAGAAGGTACAGAGGTACTGATCAAGAGTTTTGGATTCGGGCCGCAACCAACGCTCGGGGTTGAAGATTCGCGCATCAGGACCCCAGAGCTCTTCGCTGTAGTGCATCGTGTAGGCGGAGATTGAGACGGCGGTCTAAACATGTTAGTTCATCCGCTTGAGCTGGACGCACCCGGGTAAAAATTAGCTGGGTTGATACGTACTCCGGGGGGTATGGCCTTTCCATCAACAATGAGTGGTTCAGCTAAGTCGTTAGGGACAACACGAGGTAACCGGCCAGGGACGGGCATTCCGATCCTCAGAGATTCTTTCACGCAAGCCGTCTAACATCTCTATCAATAACTGGCACTGCTTCATGGCTGAATGGAACGGAATAGCAGTGGTCAGGGGAATATACCAAATAATCAATCTTTTCCAGCTGCAGAAGTGGCAGAATTCCCTGCTCGTTTGGCTGCACCGATTGTAATGCCGGGACCAATTTCTCTTGAACCTTTTGATCGGCGAGAATATGGAGCAGGGCCGTTGTCAAGGTAGATGCAGTGGTATCCGATCCAGCGATCAGGATATCCATAGCTTCGGTGATTTTCTCGGGGTAGGGTAATGATGTAAGATGATCGAAGGCGACTGGATGAAATGTGGTATTGCCGTGTTTCTCATATAGGTTCATGCAGCTCTCGGCAAACTAGCAAGATAGGGTCAGTAAGTGAACCTCAACACGAAATATACAGTGTCATGGCGCGTCTCACTTTGGTAACTTCCATGAAGGATGCAACCTTTTTGTTCATGATCTTAACCAAGCTCTGCGGCAAACATGATCCAATACTCCGCAAAACAGGCCATTCTTTGGCCGTCCACATGTCGCTCGTGACTTCATCGAACGCCCTTAAGAACCACGAGCTAAATGTTGATTCTTCCTCTTCGAGCATGTTGGCGGAGCGCCCAAAGGCAAATTCCATGATAACCTCCGTGGTGAGACATCTTCAAGGTATTAGCACTACGCTCACCATATTTGACGGAATTTGAGAGATTACCGAAAGGCGTCGTAAACATTAATCAAGTGTTTCTCCCTTAGTGTATCGATCTTTTTCATCATAATGCCCGCCTTTGTATGAATAATACCTTCAAGCTTAAATACACCCGTCCGCCCAAATAGAGGACTCAGCATTTTGCGTCGCTCTTTATGTAGCGACGGGTCTCTCTCGGCAAACAGTGAGTGCTCAACATTGAACGAGCTGTAGAATGGAGGATCCTTGAGGAAGGGCTTGGATTGGCTGTAAATGACTTTGTATTGGTGAACGTCGGAAAGATGAAGTTCATTGGGGCCAATGCGAAGGGCCTTGGTTTCTAGAGTTTTAAGATGGGTGTATCGTCAGTAAGATACAAAATATTGATGAGCTAAAGCCTCCTTGGGGGAGGGCCGTACGGTATTTTTTGTGCAGTCTTTCGAATTCATGCTCTGGAAAGCCGGCCTGGTTCGTTTTATAGAGCCACCTCGTTGATAAAGCTGCCTCGGGTGGGCCTAGGAATTGGGACAGTGGATGAAAATAACGACGATAAATGTTTCGGAGGATTTGTAAAATTCCGATTCCAATGACGAGCGCGATCAGAATGCTGGCACCCTGTATCTTCAGCAAGGGTGAGGCTAAAGTATGTGCGACTTTGACTATGTTTGACATGGTTGCCTTGCTATACACTATTTCACACTGGTTCTGATCTGATAGATGATTTATCCAAAGCACCTTGCCTCCCAAGCCCAGGTCCTCGCTGGGGTACTTATAGTTTTGACCCCCTTGGCACTTGCCTTGGGTTATCTACAGCGACACTCGGTCACCGAGCTGGGATACACACGCATTGAAGCCTGGATACGACCAAAATGCCTGCTCTGAGGCCTGTCTAGACTGACTGTGTCCTGCAGTACAGGTACATCCCGCCCTAGCTGGTTGCATCTCCACCGGGTAGTGGATCGTTTATGGACTCCGCAACGGGCCAAGCACGCATATATGCAACCACCCCTGTCGTATCCAACCAGTCAGAATGGTATAATGTAATGAATTAAGGGCACATATGAATAACACATTGCTTAAGCGGTTGGGGTAATCATCTGATAAACAGGATAAGTTATTGCCCTTGTCGTCATACAGGAATAGCCTGGTCGCATGATATATAAAGGGGTGTCCTGGGCCTTATGTAGATTGCTGTTCTAGGCGTGTCCATTGTTAGATGTCTGGAGTCTTTGAAATGGTACCTGGAGCAAAGAGGAAAACCAATACAGCTGTCACGAGGCCCATGAGTATGGAATAGTATCGGTCAACGGCTTCATAATACGTCGTTGCAATGAGTCTCTATCTGTTGATGAGCTAGATGCCTTTGATCCAAATGTAGAGCCCCATACCTTTGTGAAAATGACTTCGGACACAAGGAGAACATGTAAAAGGGCGCACACCTAAATGACGCCCGAGATGGCGGTTGGGGTGTTCCAAAGTTTCGCGACAAACATCGCCAGAGAAAGTCTCGGTACTCCCAGTAGAGCCCATTATTTGGATCAAGAATCAAGGATAACTAGTCCCTCGGACAGGAATCGACCTTGAAACCAGCATTGTTCGCCAAGGCATTACCGCCATGGATCTTGTTTGAAACTCTTAGTAGAAGAGAGTCCAAGATGGCCTCGGAGACTGGTCAGTGAATGCCGCTTAGTAAGCGGACGGGCCTCACAGAGCAAAGGCCGACGCTGCCTGGATTGAAAGGCAACAAGGCACAATCCTGTATCTTGGCTGGTTGGCAAGTGTTTCGATCGTTCTCCAATCATTCTCCACAGCTTTGTATCTGATCAGCATGACAACGTATATTGAATAATTCACGTCGAAAGCAGCTTCGTTACTATCTAGACATTATGGCTATACTAAGCAAATCCTGTCACGCCATCTAGGTGTACCATGTAGGGCTCGGGACCTCATCCAACAGCCAAAACCGTCCCAGCTCCGACTCTTTGTAAGCTACAGGGTCATGCAATGTGTGTGTCCGCACGTCCTTCCAAAAGCGATCAAATCCATACTTCTCTGCGGTAGACCTTGCGCCGGTAACTTCGAACACGCCGCTTGTAACCTCTAGCGATGTATGAGTGGCTACAACCTTCACACTAGCCACCCACTCAGCTATCTCACCACGTTGACGAGCAGATAAATCCCTTTTCAGTCCATGCTCATGGAAAGCATCAGCAATCTCCTTGCCTGCACGATCAGCTAGAGCATCTGCAGCCCGCAAGGAAGCAAGGAACCTCCCATAACGGGCAAGAACGTAGTGTTCATCCGTCGGGCTCGGCTTGGGGTCATGGGCAAATGGCCAGGCACGGGTTTGTGTGAGCGTATAATGTCTCGCCGTGCGGAGAGCCCCCTGCGCGATCCCGATATAAAAATTAGAGAACACGAGCTGGATAGTAGGCAACAGAAGAGCGGTAAATGGGACTTGGAGGACTTCGGGGATGGGAGTTTTGGTTTCTGCGGACCATCCCAGAGCGTCCTCCCAAGCGATGGGAACATTTTCAATCTTGACCGAGCCAGATTCCGTGAGGCGTAGACCAATGTTGTTCCAGTTATGAGAGAAGATAATCCCCGGCTGGTTGGTCGGTACCAGGGCGAATATGTGGCCTTCTGTGTCTTCATAGACACCTTCGAGGACGGTGAGATCGGAGACTACGCCTCCTGTGTTGAAATTCTTGAACCCATTGAATACAAGGCCCTCACCTGATGGGGCACGAGTAACACGGCTATCGTTGTCTCGAGGGTTTACGGCTCCTGGGGAGAGTTAGCCGGTCTTGTCCATTCTAGAGATTCGATGTATGGTACCTCCAATGAAGTAGTTGTTCTCGATGATCCACTTCTCATAGCGCTCTTTTTGGCTTGCCGTGCCCACAATATGTGCAGTAACTGACCAAAGCAGATGGTATCCCAGGAGCATGCCAATTGATCTTAAAAAGTCAATCAGTATATTTCAAGCCACACACTGTCATACCACAAGATAAAACTTACCCATCTCCTGCAGCTACCTCGCGGATGACCTTGTACCCTGTCTCCCAGCTCTCCCCACCGCCACCATACTTGGTGTCACCTAGCACCTTGGTTAAGCCGGAGCTCTTCAGCAAGGAGATCTCAGCTCGGGGTGTCTTTTGGTCTTTGCTTCGGGCTGAAGCATCAGGAGCAAGAATATCAGACACTTTACGTGCTCGCTCTAGCCAACCAGCCGTTGTGGTCGGCTGGCCCTCCGCTGCAAAAGCATCATGATGGGCCTGGTATATAGAGGGGTTTGATGCAGGAGGTGTAGGGTTTGGTGGGGGATGATTCTGAAGGGTTAGGATTGCCGGGTCAGACTTTGTCATGATGTCTTATAACTATGGTTTTCGCTATGATTGAGTAATATACGTAGTAGTACAAGAGTCATAGAAACAATGTGCAGACCCGAATGTCGGTTTATATAGCTGCGAGTCACGCATCTCAAATGCATGCATGCGTTCGTCCGAGATACTTTGCCGATGATGCCATTTCTGATGCGCATTATATCGATAATTCGTGATCGTGATCGGCTCTTCTTTACTCTCGGGAGACCTAGAATCCGACATATAATTTTTAGACTAAGGGAATAAGGTTATTGTCCGCAGTGTAGTTGAAGCGGACTGTGGTAGAATGATTCGTGGTGGTTGTGATTATGTGCTTCTTGTCCCGATCACGCCTTCAATTAGTCGCCAACCCCTCAATTTTGAGCGCATTTTACGGGGTATGACCGTAGCTCGGTTCTTTTATCTGGTATCACTATCTTTGAACTAACCAGTGTTAACGTATTTTCAGAGATGAGGTTATAATTGACCCCAATACCAGTATGGTGTGTTCATCTTATCCATCACACACTAGACCCAGGGTCCGAAGGCCTGAACTACACCCGCCGTTTAGCAAGAAATGGCAATTTTCTTAACCAGTCTAGATGACATCAATCTACAAATTGGTTATGTCGACTCCCGGTATCAACACCCTAAAGATAAACCCTCAATCATAACCGATTTTTAACATGGATGGAAGTATAAAGCACCGAAGTTCCTTCGAAGCCTCTGATACAGTATGTCAAAAATCGAGATTTCTTCCAAGGAAAAAATCGAAATGGGACTGGAAGAACTTTCACTCTTCGAATATTTCTCAAACCCTCGTTGTTAATTACTAACAGGTATCCGCTTCTGATAATACTCGGCTTGTTGCTTACGCTCGTTCTCTCACGATGACGATGTCTATAGACCTGATCTCTGCGAACGCACCTCATCGTTGTCCCGTAAAAAGTTACTTTACGAATATTTTCATCCAGGAGGTTGATGGCTATAGTGAAAATAGTTGGATCACATGAGTCGTGCCACGTGTGACTTACTTATATAGCTATATATTCATACTTCCTGGACCATGGCTCTGATCCATTGAAGGCTTCAGTAAACGCCTTCTGTCCAGATCATCTGAACCAATAGTTTCATCACATTCCTTACTTCCAACACTGGTTTATCTGCCGCTTTGATTCGTTCCACATCAAAAGGAAGCGCTTACTGGTGCCATCACACCAACCAACTCATCAACTTATATTCATACCTCAATGGATCTTGCCATTGCCTACCCATCAGGTTATAGTACAGCCTTGGAAAGGGCTTACTCCCGATGCTTCATGATTAGTAGCTATTTTATTTATCAAATTGGGCTCTTCATTGCTGTCAATCAGTTGCTGCCTTGGGCCGACAGCCCAGAATAACATCTACCTAGTAGAATAGGGAAACGACGGACTTTTGCATTACATACTCTCTGATACTTAAAATTACAACCTTGTTAAAAGCTAAATAAGCTTTATTCAAAATTAGCAATTGCTCTGAGATCCTGGGTATATTGACACTTCCTTAATCGCGACACAGGGCCAACTTCCTAATACACGATATAATCTTGATAATACCCAGCTCTCCAATGCTTTCTATATTGCCATATTTCGCAGGCCATCCGCATATTCAAGATCAACGCCCCCATGAGCTGCGAACAACACAGATCTCCAGCGGGCTTAGTGGACACTAAGCACTGAACCTTGTGCCCTATGGTCGGCGACACTAATCCATACATACAACCCTTAAACATATACTAATATATTAGTAGGGCTATGTGACCCAGCTAGACGTGGCATTTAAATGATTAAAGGTATCATGTTGTGCACGGTGTACGTTCACTATTAGTATGTCACCACAACCCCTCTCCTAGAAGGACATGACTTTTTTGTTTTTCAGCTAATATAGCTCAATATCTTTCTAGGAGAGGAATAGAGCGCATCTGTACCCCTCATCTGAAGCCCACCAGGTTTGTGCCAAGTGTACTCCATATGCAAGATACCTGCGCCACAGGGAACAGCACATCACGCCACAGCTGTTGCTAGGTAGCATTAGCACACATCAACGTGACACAAATATCGATTCTGCCTCCCCCTGAACAATGGAAGTTCCTCTGTCTTCATATCCTGTCAAATTTCAATATATCAGTAAGAACCACATGAGTTACTGATACAAAGTAAAAAAAAAAAAAAAAAAAAGAGAGAATATAAAGCAGAGTTACTTCCACATAATGTCCTCGTCTACCATGGCTGAACAACGCCAGGTCTTTTTAGCGTGCAAGGCGATCTTCTCCGGCCCTAATGCCTTGCTTCGAAAAGAAAAGCCCATTAAGAAACTCATTACAGAACACAAATCCTCCCTCTGCAAGTTAATTCCTGGTTTCGACGTCAACAGAGTCTCTCTTATCACCAAAGAACTCCTGAAAGATGGGGTTTTTCAATCAGAAGTGAAGGCTCGGCTGATGTTCCCCAATGTACCTACGCCGTCAATGACCAAAAAGAGAGAGCACGGTACTTGTGAAGGCGAGGCGACACGTACGGTAATAGAGACTGTCCAGGAGATTGAGCCAGTTCGCGAGATAGAGAAGGGTGAAATCACACAAGCTCCTCCAATCGTGGTGTCTGTGGAGGTAGAGGCGTCTGCAGAAGAAAAGACTCATATCAATGAGAGGATTACCTCCCGTACGTACACTATCTATCCTGCGGTTCTCTCGTCTATTGCTTACCTCTCTACAAAGTGCCTTCGCCCCCGCTATCAGTAGAAGCAGAGTTGCGTATTCCGTCACTATGCCCATTGTACTTCCCATACCATGCTCAGCATTTCATCTTATCGAATGTCCAGCAATTACTGGAAGAATGCTGTTTTGACTTTGTAAAGAAATGGCTGCCTTCAGAACTTGAAAGCAATGGATGGGATTGTGCCGAAGCACTGGAGCTCACGAAATGAACAAAACTATTAATGAAGTTGTCTCCAGAGCTACCTGATGGCTCATTACACTCAAGCGTCTCAGAGTTTCTCACATGTCTTGGTAGAGCTTCCGAAATCCGACACACTGCAGTTCATCGGGCTCCAACTACAGCCCAGGGGGTGGACATGTTAGTCGTGTCGGCTATGAGACTGACGGAAGCTTTGCGGGACACATTGCGCACATCGCAACTGGAAGATCTGCACCTCGATATTCAGGCCAAGATCAAGGAAATGGAGTTTAACAAGAACGCTCTTGAAGAAGACCTCAGGCGCGAGTTGGAGGCGATACAGCGGCAACGAGAAGAGCTGGACAGGAGGGAGATGGAGCTTCGCGCAAAGGTTATCACCAGTGAGAATGAGAATAAAAGCCATGTGGGTCTATTGGTTAAGGAGGCGATGTCAAAAATCTTTGGCTATGGGGCTCATGAAAATAGCTCAACGGGGTATACAACAGCCGATGAGATGGGCGGAGATGACTGAATATAAGTCGTCGTCACTCATAACCAACACTGCACTTGTGGCATGGCTTACTCCGATATGTTGTAAGTGATGATCCTGCAGGCCGGGGTCGAATGGCTGGAGGAGCTACGCATCATGAGGCATCTTCAGCCGAAAGCTTTGCTTGTTCACATTACCAGAGTTGGCACATCAGCCCTACAATCCTGGACCTGATGTAGGCGTGAAACTGTGCCACGATACTACAGCTGGCTGGCCATAGACATGGGACCCGTGGTAGAGCGCGCTGCTCATCATGTCTCTGGTTCAATATGATTATTATATTTGAATCAGTAAGACTGAGAAAGATACATCCCAACGATTGCATCAAATTTTAGGATATGTTATTTATAGTTCAATATGAAATATCCCAACCTAAATATTCACATTCTATACATACCGTCTAATCCTTTGCTACTCCAGCCTAGACCCTCCTGCTGAAGGCCAACCATAAAAACAAGGGTTATGAAGCTCATTAATCCAATCCACAAAAGAACATAGTGAGCACCTCCGCTGCGATTTCCGAATCATCCTTTCCCCCATCCATCTCAATCAATGCAAGATATCGCGCCGTTTCCTCCTCGGACCAGCCCAGCCGCCTCCCAAACTCCAGGCAGAACTCCCGAGTCACGAAAACATCGAACTCGAAATGCCCCTGGTACGTCAAGACCCTCCCAGGGCAAAACAGCCCCTGAACTGGACACAACTTGGTCGACCCAACATTCACCCACCCGACTGGCAACTCCGCCGTGGGTCCGGCCACCGGGACCACCCAGTCTCCATGAACCATCTGCAAACGCATTTGCTTCTGGGTCCCCGGGAGCCTCCCCAGCGCCTTCGGAAACGAAGCCACAAATTCCGGCGACAGGTCAACATCGACGAGGCCCATTTCGCGCCCGTCGGGACAGCGCTCAACTTTCACGGCGGGGCCCGGCGTACCGTGCGGGGCTGATGCGGAGAGTAGCGCCTGCGCGATAATCTGGTGGCCGAAGCAGGAGCCGAATAATTTTACATGCGGATATTGGACGTTCACGGTTTGGATCCAGGACTCCAGGGATTTCATCCAGGGGTGTGTCGGGCTGTCGTAGGCGCCTGCTGCGGCGCCGGTGATGATGATGCCGTCGATTGGCCGCGCTAGCGGGTTGGAGATCTCCTCTTCATCGCCACTGGTTTCTGGGCGCTTGGTGGTGCGCAGGCTCTCCAGGGGTGGGAAGGCTCCGCCTACGACATCGTACGCAGAGGTGAAGATGGTGATCCTACGTCCCGCTTCGGATAGTCGTGCTGCGGCGGCTTGCAGAAGAGAGCGGAATTGAGTCGACCCTAGACCGCGGGCTTTGTAGACGGCTGGCACGGGGACATCGGCGTCCAGGACGGCAATGTGGAAGGACATCTTGAAGGCGGAAGTGAGATATGATGTATGTATATCAAGATGGCTGATGTGAGAAGCTCCCCGGATGTTGAATCTTCTTATGCTTCGGATCCGGCCGCCTGATCGGGTAATTGGTTCCCCCTCCGGCCCACCTCGCTTGTTGTCTCGCACGAGTGTTCGTCTTATTCTTAATTATGGTCCTATGATACTACAATATGACTCATACAAAGGATTGGAGTCGCCGCTAAAAAGGAGGGGAAATCTCACAATTACCTCAGCAGCGGGGGATTAGTTAGAAGATGGGAGTCGGTGTCCATGGCACCAAATTCGAAACGGTCAACAAGGTAATTGGATGTAGAGTGGGATGTATAGAATATCATTCCCAATGACAATTTGTTCTCTTTCTATTTCGAGGGGTTCCTGTGCCCTCGTTAAGCCAGGTGCTATGAGGCCGGCCGGTAGACATTGTCTTGAGATACAGAGCCCGCCGAGGCACAAGCTGCGCTTTGGATATGATGAGGGTCGTAATATCTCAATGCTTTTGCAATGGGAGACTGGCAGTAGCCATGTATTTGACTGTGTCAAAATGGTTGATTTAAATTTGGGGATGCGCCAGTCAATCTTCCTCGTCACGGCGTTTAATTTATTTTTCTCTTTCCCCAATCGTTAGCTTGTTCTTGGCACAGGATACATATTTCTTAGTTAGTTACTGCCTGGGGATATTATCGAACTCGCCATCTTTCAAGTGATGGATTGTTACTCCTTAGCCAAGAGCTGCGAATTGATGACGTTTGTGATTTACCTTTTCCACGGTTGAACTTAGCTATACTATCTATACTAGGTTCACTCATGCGAGTCGAAGCGTTCTCGTTGACCGAGGGACAGGTTGCCACGCTTTCTAGAAATATGAGATACACCGCTCACTCAATGGTCTCATTGAGCAGATTCGCCCATGAAAGGAATCAGTCGGCTGGGCAGGCTACCCAATAATGAGCAGCCGGAAGTCTGTGGGCGACCCAATCAATCCCTCTTGGATATTGCAGTAGTATTGACCTGCCTTAGCATGTCTCCGCGGGGCGGTTTGTCCTGAACCACAGGCGTTTGTCCTCCACCCAGACAGCGCAACCACTCTGTGCGAAGCACACCAACCAATGCAGCTTGAATACCAATCCGACCCATCCCGCTGATTCCCTTAGGGCTTGGGAATCAGGCATCCGCCAGGCAGAAGACCCCGGGGCACCCGGGGGTGGGTCCCCTGGCCGCAACAGGCATAGCGTGGAGGGAAGCTGCCTGATTGTCTGCCTGTCATCTGAGCATCTCGCCCTCCGCCAGTCTCCACCGTTCGCTATAAATCTACATCATATAGCCGATGAGGAGAGCCATCTATACACCCTATCTGAGACTCCTCTCGCGGTCAATTACGCACCACTCCACCATGTCCGTCGAACGGCCAAATCGCCTCCAGCTACCCGGGTATAACCTACCGCTGAACCATAGACCTGACGTCAGTATCCTCGTCCCACGCTTGTTACCGTCGAGATACTCGGGCTAGAGTCTAACTCACTGTGTCTCGGTTTATAGAGTGAGGAAAGATTCCAGCGCATTCTCTTCCCAAATGCCTTGGACTATGGTGATATCGAATATGGCTCGGTTGAGTACGGCTCCGTCCTGTACCCCGCACGCCGAACAAAGTTTACTGATACACGTTTAGCCATCTCAATATATTCCGGGAGATCCTGATGATGCGTGTTATGAACACCATCACGGACAAGCCCGAATGGGATAGAAAGGTACGTATTATTGCGCCCTGCCATGCCCTTCTCCTACTCACACACGGCGTAGGTGTTCGACGATGCCATTACTTCTAAATGGCGGGACGAGATTGCCCAAAGTGGCCAGGATGTAACCCCAAAAATGATGGATTATATTCTGAAAGAGCTGCAGTGGAGAGCAAAAGACTTCCAGAAAACTGGTTTACTCAGCGTGTATGATACTGGGGTAGTAAAATCGGACACGGCCGTTCCCGAGGACCTAAAACAGGCGCTGAAAGATGCCGTGGCCCCTTTTGAGCGGGATCCAGAGCAGAAAGACTATCACCCTGGGTCCGATATGAAAGTGGTTGACCTGGTGCACCCCTCTCTCTTCCCGGTGGTTTATGGCCGTACGCGGATTCTGTCGGACAAGACCATCGGCCTCGATGACTGCCTGGGCAGCGTAGGACAGGGAGAGTTGCTTCCCGTGCCCCCAGAAGGAGAAGCCCAGATCAAGGGGTATGGACAACATGCATATGGATGGCATCGGTGGGAAGCAGAGGCTCTGCGGCCTTTCAGCCGCAAGTTCCAATGGCTTCCCTGCGACGTGAAGATCGCGAGCGCGAATGGCGAATGTCGCATTGATTCGTACATCAACAACGTTCACCCTTCTGAACATCGGGATCTCTACCAGGCGGTGGAGAGGATCATTACACAGACAATTCCTCTCTGGAACCGCACTTTGACGTCCCTGCAGCGACGACGCCATGCACGCATATTCTACGAGGGCGTTGAGTATCAACCAACTGATATACCGCAGCCGCGTTTTGACGAATATTCCGACGACGACGAATTTGATCAGAAGTTTGCAGAATGGCAAGGTTCGCAAAAATTAGTGCTACCTGAGCCAGGGGAATTCATGCCCCCCGACGTCAGCTCTAAGATAGACTTGCAGGAGAAGTTCCACGAATCCGGGCTTCAGGTCATTGTGAAGTTGGCTAATATTGAACTGACCCCGGGGAAGCCGGACTACGAAGGCGGCACCTGGCATGTGGAAGGACAACTAGTACGCTCGTCGTTCCATTCTACGTTCCCGTTGCAATTGCTAACTCGAATCAGAATGAACGCATCTGCGCAACGGCTATCTACTACTATGACAGCGAGAATATCACTCACAGTACCCTTGCTTTCCGTCAGCGTGCAGAGAAGGACGAGCTCTCCGAGATCTCCTACGAGCAGGACCGTCACGAATTCCTCCAAGAGGTCTATGGTTTCGGCCCCGAGGTCAGCTCGCGTGATGAGACGCAGATCACCCAGGAACTCGGCAGCGTGGTGTGTCAGGAAGGCCGGCTGCTGACATTCCCCAACGTCCTCCAGCACCGAGTCTCTCCGTTCTCGTTGAAAGATCGGTCCAAACCGGGCCACCGCAAAATCTTGGCCTTGTTCCTGGTGGATCCCAATATGCGTATCATTTCCTCGGCCAACATTCCACCCCAGCAAGAGGATTGGGGGAAAGAGAAGCGAGAGCTCGTTTCTGGGATGCTGTCTCAGCGATTACCGGTCGAGATTAAGACGATGGTGGGCGAGGATATCCTCTATCCATCCATGAGTCTGGACGAGGCGAAGGGGTACAGAAGGGAGCTCATGCAAGAGAGGAGTGCCAGAACCAGTGAGCAGAACCAGAAATTCGAAACCGGAGATTTCTCGCTCTGTGAGCACTAATGGACGATGCGTGTGAGATCATGCAAATGATGCCCCATTTCGGCTCTGCTTTTCGGGCC
This sequence comes from Aspergillus bertholletiae, assembly GCA_009193595.1. Lineage (NCBI taxonomy): Eukaryota > Fungi > Ascomycota > Eurotiomycetes > Eurotiales > Aspergillaceae > Aspergillus > Aspergillus bertholletiae. The sequence goes on along the minus strand of ML736319.1, from coordinate 55,997 downwards.
ATCTAACAGCAATGCCTATGCGGTGCTTTACCTCGAGGGCACTTTTATCTGCGTATGACTCTATTGATATTTGCCTCATCACACTGAAAAATATCACCCTTCAGACCAATGAGGTACGAGCCGTGCTCGGCCTTAAATGTTAATATGTATTATATTCATTGTTGTCGCATTTGTGAATATCATCATTTCATGTCATATATAATACTGTTGTATGGAAATAACTTACAGACATATATTTATGCTCCAAGATGAAAGCACTTAGCGTTCACTGTGTAATTTCCAATATAAGCTCCATCGCACGAACAAAAGCTTCAACGGACGACCAAGGGTGTGTCATATAGCCCAACCCAGTGGAAATGACCAGGAAGCATGACATTTCGCCCGTGATGGGGCTAGCCTAGCCTAGCCCTAGCCCGGATATAACGACCAGCTACTTAGTATAGTACTTGGTACTTATACCATATTTTCATAGGTTGGTAATAGGTCATATCTCATTAAGAATTCTCAATAAGAATTAATAAATACAGTCAATCTATTATATTATCATGTTATAAATACATCACTCATTTACTCATTAGCTCATCCACTCCTTCAAGAAGCCAAAAAGCCAAAAAGCCAAAAATCTCAGAATCTAAGAATCAACCAGATAACCATCAAGATCCCACCTATGATCCACCACCCACTGAGCCGTCTCAGCATCCAAATAAACCGCCAAATCAATCCCACCATCCAAGACCCCAGAATCCATAACCTGCAAACAGCCATCCATCTTCGGGATGACCGCATGCACGTATCTCGGCCGCAGTGCACGGCCATCAAAACCGACATCGTAGACTCCCGTGCGCAGCCACGACGTGACCAGCGTGTGTCGCTGGCCCATGAACCCCTGCCACAGTCGCTGTGGGGCCACTTCGCGGCCGGCATCGTAGAGCATCGCGCCCAGCGTGTCCGGCTGGAAATGCTGGATTGCGGCGCGGATGCGGGCGGCGGTGTGGCCGAGTGGGGAGGCGCAGATGTCTGTTGCGCGGGCGTGCGCGTGGGCGATGAAGATGGGGGAGCCGAGGGAGGAGGGCGGTAGGGGCGGGATGAGGCGGGGGCGGGCGCCGAGGGTGACGTTTAGGTAGACTTGATCTGGGCAGTGCTGGAGGGCGCGGGCTTGGGTGATGAGCTGCCAGATGTGGGCGAGGAGGGCGTCGAGGCGGGAAATGATGGGGGGTCCGGTTTCTGGGCTGTGGGATGTCGGTAGTTGGCTGCGGGCGAGATGGCGCAGGTGGTCCAGCTCTGGGCCGGTGAAGTGCAGCTGGGTGTAGGTGACTTGCTTGGACCCGTCCCAGGTGGCCCAGGGGGCTGGGGTGGAGGGGGAGAGAGTGGTGTCTGGCGGAAGGTATTCAGATGAGGGTCTGGAGTTCTCGGTGTTGGGGACCATGGCGGGGGGGTAGTCTGGGTCGGATGTTTCCCACCAGTCGAAGCGATGCAGGGGCAGGCTGCGGGCTGTAGCCAGGAGGGCTGGGTCCGGGGTTTCTGCGTGGATGTCGCCGCTGGCTTTGGCGTCCAGCACGGACGGATCGAAGACCGGGTCGTCCATGGGGGAGATGGCATTGGCATGGCCGTGGAGTACGCGACAGGCGGCGGCCCATTGGTGCACGAACACCATTAGGGCTTGGGCGTCGGCGAGGCAATGGGCCATTTTAATGCCAATGGCAAACCCTGCCCCGTCGAACAGCGTGATCTGTATCGTCATGGCGGGCAGGCCCTCGTAGTCGCGGAGGTTGGCGAGGGCTAACCGGGTTTCAGAGAGGAAGATGTTCTGCGTAAAAGCATCACCTGCCCACGCTCCGTTGCGGGCGCGTTCTGAAGCCGTAGGCGCAAAACTGGCGATGGGCTGCGCAAGTCGCACGACGGACCATTCGACCCCGGGGTCAGACGCCGTGTTGAATGCGATCATGGGCCGGTGCGTTCGGCCGGGCTGGAAGGGCGCCCATTGCAATTGACCGGCCCATTGTGGGAAGCGGTCCAGGGTTTGAATCAGAGAGGCTTGCAGATGGCGCAGGAGGGTGTTTTCATCCGCAGCAAAGTCCTCGAAGAGCCAAATTGCGCCGGTGGGGGCGAAACGCACAACGGTGGCATCGAGGATCGAGAGCGCAACCGAGGCCGGTTCGTGGGAACGAGACAAGGGAAACAGTCGTGTAGGAGAATTGGAATCCATTTCGACGTCTGTTTGCTCTTGTGCTTGTGCCAATGCTTGTGCTCACGGTATCGATGGCGACTGTGGCCCTTTCTTTTAACCCACAAAAGCAGCTCTCATATCTGACACCAGCTGCCAATCCGATTGGAGATGATCTGGAATGACGCGAAATGAGTCACCCAGGAACGAGGCCTCTCCTAACGAATCAGGGCATGTTTATAGAGAAGGATCGACTTAGGCGAACGGCCTAGTTGATACTGCGCCAGGTGGGAGGGAGTGGCGCAGCGCTGGCGCTAAGTTGCGCATCGAGCTATCGCGGGCTCGGGCCCTCTGAAGGGCTCTCCGCCATTACACGGCCCTAGAAGGATTCAATTCAATATAAGGTTGCTCTTATACGGACCAGACGTACCAAATTCAGGTTCGAGGGCTATTTGCAACCAAGTTGCAAATCTGTGCCAATATCGCAACATTACCATTTCCTCCGCTGTATAAGGATTAATTGGAGATATAGTTGCCCTCTCTCAGGCTCTCAATCTCCTTCAATTCCAGATGACTTGGCCTGCAGTGGCTACGGGGATATTCCGCTGCGGGAATGGCTTCAATCCCGCACTCCAACCCCCGCCATCCACCAAATGACGTACACGAGTCTCTCTCCCTTCTAACTTTCCGCGGAGACCGACTACTCAAATGAAAATTATGCTTCTCAGATTGTCTGGTCGATATTGCCCAGCGAGGGAGAGGAGTCAACTGCTTAGACGACCGTAATTAAGAAGGTCGTCTCCAAGCCCTATGTATGAAATGCAGCGAGGTGTGTAAAATCCAACATGGCTTTCTTATACAGTTTTATATATCGATATACTACTGTTTAGAAATATATTTAATCTTAAACTCTGCGAAGTTGAGCACAAGTCTAAAATACAAATCTAGTATCGTCTCTCTCTCTCCAGTTTGCTATAAAAAAAAAAAAAAAAAAAAAAAAAAAAAAAAAAAACCACTGGACCTCCCTCGATCTATTCTTCCTTTCGTTTCGTGGTTTGCTTGCTTTTTAGGTCATATATAGTAAGTAGCGCATGAACTACTTAGCCCTAGTCCTTGGATTGTTTACTTTCCTTCCTAGTGAGGTGGGTAGTTAAATTAGTAATTACTCGTCGATGTCACGGTTATGCACGTTCTCCTTAAATTATAATATAGTATAAAATATAACTATTGTTATTACGTGTCGTTCACCTCGATAATATGGCTATGGTATTGATTTGTAGACTCGTGCCTGTTGTGGGAAGAATTATGAGCAAGAAATATCATCACGAAAGGAAGGATGAGGAAGTAGAATACGTAGAAGATCATGTTCTTAGTATTTACTCACCTGCGAATGGTTCTCCTGTAGACTTATTAAGGATATATATCTTGGCTAAGGTCACAAAGAGAAGAAGTGTTTTCGTCATGCTTGCCTTGTAACTACTATCAAGGTTTTGACGACGACTACTACTATATCCATATCGAATACATGGCTGATTACCTACCCACATCGGGAGAGCAAGCCAGGTGTCCCTGTTATTATATTGAGACCATGTCACTGACTCTGCGGTGTCTTAGAGATAGTACGATCGCAGAGAAGAGGGATGTAGAGAACATCTGGATTAGCTAGTATAAAGTAGAATCAAAAGAGGTTGAAAAATATTTGGTCGATCGGTTCTCCTAGTATATACCAGAGTGAAAGTCCTTTTTAAGTCTGAGAGATCGGTCTCCACGTCACCGATTCTGCCCGATCAATTCGATCTTTGATCTTGACCCTGGACAAAAACCTCCTATGCAGATAATGCCAATGTGTCAACCTCCGAATGTCCAAGTTGATATCATCCCACATGATAAGAGAGCATGTGGGATGAACCACGACAGGAACCAAACCACCGAATGTAACCACGCCCTCCGAACAAATCAGGACCCCTGCAACGCAACGCGCAGGTCAAGAGTACCCATAAGAATACGGAGAGAGAAAAAGCAAAAGCTCAGAAGCCGATTTCCCGGGTGGACCGAAGAGCCGACGCAAGCCAAGAAGCAGATCCGCGATAATTTATCACAACATCCGGGGGCATTGATTGCGCCATCCGCTCCCCAATCACGGCACGGCCGCATCGGCGCCAACGTCCTATAGGAGGTTTGATCCTACGTAGCACGCCATGTGATCCACCTCTTGCATGTCGCTTTCTTCGAGGAAAGTTACTGATCGGAAAACTGGCATGCGAGATTATCTCGAGGAGGGGGAACGCAGGGCGGGGGAGACCGCATATATAAGGGTCGTGGCGGTTCGTGGCTGCTGCTAAGAGACCTTGTGCAGAGAATTGATCCAGTGGCATTGATTTAGATATTCTTTTCAATATCAAAGCGTGTGCTACAATTCAATTGCGTGCGAAAGCCAACTCGTCGACATGGCTGCCCTTACCCAAGCTCCGGTTGCGATTCCCCTGGATGTCTTTCCCGATGGCCTGAAGACCACCGGACAGCATGCGCCGCTGTACGATCTGATCAAGCCCTTTGACCAATTCCCCAAGGAGATCTCCGGTCCGACCGTATGGAAGGCCGAGGAGTATCGCGATGCTCCCGAGAGGTGGACTCATCGCTTTACGCCCGAGGAGGTCGCCGAGTTGAGCGCCACCGCCGATCAGTTCCTGGCCAACAAGGTTCCCTTGACTGGTATTTCTAAGGTAGGGTGCAGGTTACGATACATGCGATGGCACCGCGGGCTAATGATGGCGGCATTAGAGCAACTTCCCCCTTCCGAATCTCTCCAAGCGCCTCGCCGAACTGCGGGCCGACCTCATCGATGGCAAGGGCTTTATCCTCTTCAAGGGATTCCCCGTCCAGGAATGGGGTAACCACAAGTCTGCCGTCGCATACATGGGCCTGGGCACCTACCTGGGCTACTTCGTCAGCCAGAACAGCCGTGGCCACGTCCTGGGCCATGTGAAGGATCTGGGCGAGGATGCGACCCAGATTGACTCCGTGCGCATCTACCGGACCAACGCCAGGTATTTTAGATTGCAGTCGATGGGAACAGCCGGCCGTGCTAACAGAGCGCAGACAATTCTTCCACGCGGACGACTCGGACATCGTCGGTCTGCTGTGCATTGCTCGTGCTCTCGAAGGAGGCGAGTCTGATATCGTGTCCTCCCACCATGTCTACAACACGCTCGCCAAGGAGCGTCCAGACGTTCTCAAGACTCTTACGCAGCCCATCTGGTACTTCGACCGCAAGGGTGAGACCAGCAAGGGAGAGGAGGAGTTCATTCGCACCAGCGTCATGTTCCTGGAGCGCGGCGATGACGCCCGGGTTTACACCAAGTATGCTCTCCCCGTTTCCTTCCTTGTCTCTAAAAATGGAAATGATGATGCTAATGGGCGCAGGTGGGATCCATATTACGTCCGGTCTCTCTCCCGTTTCTCCGAAACCGGCATCGTCCCCCCTCTCTCCGACGCTCAGGTCGAGGCACTGGAAGTCCTCGAGGCAACCTGCAACCGCTTGTCGCTGCACATGATTCTGGAGGTCGGCGACATCCAATTCCTGTCGAACTCGCACGTTCTGCACGCACGCACCGCGTACACAGACCATGCGCCCCCAACCCCCCGCAGACATCTGATGCGTCTGTGGTTGGCGACCCCCGAGCACGAGGGTGGCTGGAAGCTGCCCTACTGGGATAGCAACGAGAAGAAGAGGGGTGGCATTCAAGTCGACGATCAGGCCCCCGTCGCCCCCTTGGATGCGGAGTAATTCCGTCCTTGGGTTACATGCCAACGAAGCGTTTGTGTGTTTGTTTAACGTAATGACTGTTCACTTTTTAGCCTTGTGATTTTATTTAGCTCAATACCACGTTTGATTGATTAGTAGCGACCATTATTCCATACATCATTAGTCATAAGTCGTAACTGGGCGGGGCGAATTATTGGACGATCTTATAGTTGCCTCCGCTGACGATCTCGAGCTTGCCCTTGGCGACCATGCCCGCGAGAAACTCCCGCAGTTCTTCGTTGCTGAACGGAAATCCGCCCGGAACCGCGATCTTCAACATCATCACGATTCGTTGCAGCGGCATCGCGCCTTGGTTGGTCAACATTCCCATGATAAACTGCCAGTATAGGTTCATCTTCTCCATCGCCGCCGCCTCTGCGGATTCCTTCGCTGCTGCTGCCGCCGCCGCTTCGGCCGCCGCCGCCGTGTCCGCCGATGCATCACCTGTATTATCGTCCGTGCCTGATACGCCAGCACCTCCGACAGCCTCGTCCTCCTCATTCGGTAGAACCTCCAGTACACGGAAGGTGTCTCGCTGCACCTCGGCCAGGATGCGTTTGCTAACCCAGAACAAGCATGCGCTGCGCACCAACGTTATCGCCATGTCCAGTTCCTGCGCCAGCTCATTGGCAGTTTTGCTAGCCGCATCGCCGGCCGGCGAGTTGAACGCATAGATGACGGTCGCCTGCCAAGTAGAGACTTCATCCACAAACACGCGGTCCTCGAGGTCCAGCTCGACCGTGACTTGTCCCAAGCCATTCAGCCAGGTGAGCTTGCGAGACTGCTTGAGCGACGCGAATCCAGCCGCATAGCGCTGCTGCAGCTCTGAGATCTCCTCGGGCACGCTGAATTCCTGTTCTTGAATCTCGGGCCAGAAAAAATGCGACAAGATCTTGGCATGCAATTCGGGGATGTCCTCATCCTCCGAGCCAGGCGTAGATATTTCGGGTTTCCTAGTCAGGCCCTGGTCATTTCTCACGACCGCATCGACCCGCCGCGAGTCGAAGACATCTCGCATCATGACTTCACAAGCCTGCAAAGCATTATCACCAAAGCGAAGCTTGAGAAGCTCTAGCACCGACATCTCCTGATCAAAGTCCGTTCGCTTTTGCAGCAGGCGGTCCGCGAGCATTCTCTGCATCTCTTTCACAAACGCCTCCTTCGAATCGAACAGACTGATTAAACTACCGATGACGTCCGAGGTCTTTGACTTCCGGTAGTCGGGTGCTGCGTCGACTGGATCAGGCATCCAGTTCATATCATCCCAATCTAGCTCTCCTCGGTCGCTCCTCATCGAATTTTGGTGTGCCTTGGTTAACTCTGCGGATAATTCAACCAGAGTATCCCCAGAGCCAGTCTGGCCATGGGCATCGGCGGGGTCGGCCAGAAGACCCCCGACAATAACCTTCACGGTGTCCGGCCGATCTCGAAGATACCTGCGAATGGGCCGAGCGATTCGATCCAGAAGAACCCCCTTCGGGTCTAGCAGGTTAAACGCGCGGATGATCGAGATATAGATTTGCAATATCTCAACCGTTGACGCGCCCGGGTGCAAAAGACGATGATCCAATACAGCGGAAAAAGAGTGCGTCACCTGGTATCGTCCTGCTGGGTGTGCGGTGAAATGACGCAGATCCTCAATTGCACCAATGCTTGCCGGCCACTCGACTATCACATCAAATAGTTCCCCGGTGCGAAGTGCCCCCAGCCGAGAAAGGCCGATTTCCTGCCATTTTTCCACGTCGCTGAGTTTCACATCCAGACGGTCTGCCTCGTTGGTTCCAGACTCGGGGGCATTGATGATGGATAAGACCTGCACCGCCAGTCGAGCATAGACATTCTCTATCCAGTGCCGAAGGTGTTGTGAGACTTTGGATGGGCCCTCCCACTGCCCCGTATACGCAGCCCTTATAAACTCCGTCATCATGGTGTTCATCACACTAGCGAAGACCTTCTGCGCCCTGACACCACCCATACCGACAAGCTCAAGGTCATTGAAGAGCGACAGTAATCGTTCGCGAGCGGCAGTAACACGCGTATCCTCGCCTTCGGTCATCATCTGCATGCGAACCTCGGCGGAGAGCTCATCCCTCCAATCTCGGTAGGAAACAGAGTGCCGTCGGTCGACCTCCATGCTATCTTCATCATCTTCAGCAGAGCCATCCTCCTCCAGCGTATCGATTCCCAATATCGTAACAGCATGTGTCATTAATTCTCCCGTAAGCAATGGAGAGACACGCTGCCAAGGCAGAGTGTAAGCAACCATTAAGTGGAAGCCCCGTCGGCGCTGCACAAACACCTTTTCCTGCTCCACAGCGCCCAGCAGCGGAAGCAGGTACTCCATTAACGGTGAAAAGTAGATCTTTCGTATCAACTGTAGGCCATAAACGATTTTCCGTAGCGCATTCGGCTGGTCCAGAAGCTAGATACCGCATTGAACTCATCTTAGCAAACGTCACCATCATCTTCCAAAAGGAGAGGAAATAAAAAATGAAACTGAAACTGAAGCTGAAACCCACCTTGACAAGTCCGACCTTAAAGTTCTTATAAAAGTGTCTGCGCATTTCACCCCCATACCATTCGAAAATACTGCCCTCATCTCGATCCGCAACGCCCTTCTCCGCCGCCAAATACCCCAACGCATCGTTCACCTCCCTCCCCGGCGCCCGCGGCACATAATCCTCAATGCCCCGGAATCCGCGATCCGGAATGGTCAAGAACGTCGTCGCGACCAGCCACGCCCGATCCCACGTCGCCTGCTCGGGGTCTCGGGACCTTGTTTTCGGTTTCGTATCGTCGTCCCCATGAACCGGTGGGAAAATAGACGCGAATATACGTTGTCGGTTGGGTTCGATGACGGCCATTCTCTCGTTTTTCCTCCGCTCGTTTTTCTTACCTTCTTTTCCTGTTCTTGGCCTCCCTTCCCCTTTCTTAACGCATTGTGGGTTGTAAGTAAGTCGATGATTGCAATTGTTAATTGTTTGGCCGCTTTCCTAAATCGATTTCCTTCTTTGGACGTTGGCCCCTTCACGCGTGGATGACTCAGCAGGGGTGTGTGGGGATCTCTTATCGATAACGAATATGGGCTAGTCTTATTTTGGCAAGGACTGTTGGTTTCCAAGTCCAATCCAATCCAACCAATTCAACAATACTTACTTAGTACTAGGTATTAGCTGTCTGTAGAATAGTAGAAGTGCTGTAGAATGACCCTAAGGCTTAGTTTTTTGGCCATATTCAGGAACAATAGTGAGATTCTCGCGAATATAAATTTTCCATGTTAATTACTAATTTCCAGCACGCAATGATCATATTACAACAGACAAAAGTTGCATAAATCGTAATCTCGTTAAAAAGGCTATCTACAAAACATCTAATATACAATGGTATAGAGCGACGTGCCCACCCCCCTAATGTCACCATCGAGCGGAGATTCCAACAGTCAACAGGTTCAAGTATAGAGGCTTTAATTTTATACCGCCCATACTCAGGCCTCCATTGCGTATCTCTCTGCTTCGGCTCGGAGCAGCTCCACTTCAATAGCATGACGACGGGCCTCTTCGGCTTCGCTGGAATTATCCTTAAACACGTGGTCCATCTGCTCCAGCGTCCGTCCCTTCGTTTCAGGGACGAAGAAGAACGTCCAGAAGAATGCTAGCATACAGAATACGGCGAAAAATGTGTAGGCGCCGAATCCCGTATTTTGCACGAGAGGAGGAGTGATAAGACCCTGAGTTGGATGTTAGTATATCGTCCCGAATTAGGTCCAGCGGCCGATACGTACAATGATAAAGTTGTTGAGCCAATTGGAGCATGTTGAGAGCGCTACACCCTTGGCACGGAGGGATGATGGGAACACCTCTATAGATTGGTTAAATCACAGCTTTATGAGCGGGAGAATCGTGCGAACTCACCAGACGGCATGGCCCATCCTACAGGGCCCCAACTGGCACCGAATGCAATCATGTAAACCAACAGCAAAGCGACGCAGGCCCAGCCCTGGGGCCGATGTGCGGGCCAGTTATCCCAGTATAGACCAACAAGGACTGCAATGATGACGTGGCTGACAGTCATTAACAACGCGCCACCAAGAAGTAGGGGCCGTCGGCCCACGCTGTCCATCGTCCAGACGGTTGTGATTACTCCAACAAGCTGGGTGACGTTGAGGATTCCCGACATTAAAAGCTGCATATCATAATCCAAACCCATTGTCTCGAATAGAGTTGGCGAGTAGTAAATAAGCGCATTGATACCCACAAACTACAGTTGTCAAAGTCAGTCATGAAGGTGGAAAGAAGTAGCGGGGCTTTTTTTCTGGCGCTCACCTGTTGGAAAAACATAAGTCCAACACCAATATGAGTCCTCTTCCAACAACCGGTCTTGAAGCAATCCGCCCAAGATGCCATCTCGAGAAGAAAAGCATTCTTGAGTCCACCACCCTGGAGATCAGGGTGCTTTTCGGCATTCATTTCTTGATGGAAACGAACTTCTGCCTGGATATCTAAGAATTCCTGACGGACACGCTTATCGGTAGTAGGGAGCCGCCGCAGTTTCGAGAGACTCTCCAGCGCTTCCTCATATCGGTCCTTAGAGGCCAGCCATCTGGGGGAGAACGGGAGAATCATGACACCTCCAATGAGAACAAAGCCAGGGACCATTTGCAACAGGAAAGGAAGTCTCCAGGCCCACTCTCCCGCCATGTATCTGGTACCATAGGTGATCCAGTAAGCAACGACAATCCCCAGAACAATACAGAATTCTTCCAGAACCAAGAGAGTGCCTCGACACTCAGGAGGGCCTAGAATGAGTAATATTAGCACCGCACTCTCTTAGGGCCAACGTTCCGGACATACTAATCTCAGAGATATATAGTGGGGCAACCATTGACAGCATACCGATGCCGACACCTCCGATCAACCGAGCCACCGTCAACATCGCGTAGTTGACTGCACCGGTTTGGAGAGCGGATCCAATGATAAAGATAATGACTGCAACGATGATGGAGTACCGTCTAGAGATCTTATCGGCGATCCAACCCTGGTTCAGAGCACCCAACAAGGCGCCCAGCTCGATCATTGCTGTCATCAAACCCTTCCAGAAACCCGATCCTGCCGAGTGAGAAGCCACTTCCGGGAATCGTTCCAGGAATTGGTCCATAACGAGGATGACCGACACGACACCTTGATCATAACCGAACAGCAGACCTCCGAGAGTTGAACAGGCAGCACACATCAAGACGAATGGGTTGGCAACTAAGCCCGCAAGGCCCGGAGGGCCATAGGGCTCCCTGTCATTCAGAATATTCTCCGCATGGTGGGAAAACCCCTGGACATCAGATTTCCCATCGATGACGTCCTTCGTCTGCACAGCTTCCTCGGACGCCATGCCTACTGGCTGATGAAATGGGGGCAGGAGTAGAATGAATGTATAGATGTATGGGTAGGTCGTGGCAGGGAGTTAACCCGGGTAGAGTGTACAAATCACTTTACTGTGACATAGGAGAGCACGGGAAATTCAGGAGCTACCACACGATTTATATAGATGGAGTATGGCAGGGTCGCCGACTCATACGAACTCCTACCAACCAGAGGTCAAAGATAGACAAAGGCCGAGCGACCGTTCTGATTCGCAGGACGGCCGGATAGCCTCCAAGTCCATGAGAAAGGAAAGCTGGGACAAAAACGATAACCCTAGGTACCTCGTCTTAGCTGTCTGGATGGCAAGGTCGATCCGCGGTATGGTCGAATAGGGAAGGGTTACGAGAGTGGGCCGCCGATGGGAGAGCCTAGACAGCCTCCAGCTAAACCATATTGAGAAAGTTCCCGGCTAGCGCTTGGGGGAGACTTTTTGATAGTGGGCCTGCATAGTTGGAACTTGGAAGCCACTAGAAATTCAATCGCAGTTGGCCGACTTGGCGGACACGGCGATGGAAGAAGATAGAAAACCATTGTTCGCCATGGCAACATCCATGGGGGGAGAAAAGAACGGTCTAAACGGAATCTGTATCGGGGTCGAAGTGACGCTCAACGTTGGAGATGCTGTGCAACCCTACTTTCTTGATATGGATGACCTGCCCCGTGATACCACGGTGACACGTGCCGAATGCCGCTTTCCGCCGGTTTAGGTAAACAGGCAAATCACGAGCGCCGCGAAAGGAATCTTCCGCGAGCATATTCAGCATCCCCCTCTTTAACCGCAATGTGGAATATGCACCGGCCCCCGCTAGCTAGTGAAACCACCGATGAGGGACACGCAACGTATAGGAGTCGCCAGGTTCGTTCAAGATGTCATCAACCACAACCAAGAGGAGAGAGCCATGGGTCCGATCCACCTCGTGGGGGTCACCAATGTTGACCTCGGGATGCCATCAAATCATGGCAAGTGGCTTACTACGGGGGTTGCGGGGGGAAAGGATTGGCGGCTGATCGTATTTAGAGTTGCATTACAAGACGGCAACTGAACAAGGGCAGATCGAAAGCCGACACCGGACGTTGTCCGTATACACTGATCTTGCAGACGTACGCCTTAACGGCAAACATGGATTCTATTCTAGGCTGAGGATCAAATCAATCCGGATAGGGAATGGGGAGGATACTAGGAGGGAACCGAGAATTCCCGAGCTGTCTATGCAAGGTAGCCGGAAAAAAACTGACCGCCAAAGAGCAAGAAACACGAATCAATCGTTTGGGTGCCCGAACAGGGAGAATCATTTGGCCTTATCATGAGATTTGTTGTATAGTCGCAGGCGTAGTCATAGACTATTGTAGGATCAAGTCGATCACGGGTGATGCCTGAAGGTGACCAGACGCGGAATAGCGCCGGTTCCTCGTACCTAACGGCCTGACTGCCTGAGGTTGGTTGTTTTTTGCCCCTCTGTTGTATGACGTCCATGCCTTTTCTTCAGGCGGTTTTCTTCATCGTTTCTGTTTTTCCCTCTCAAACCCCCCATCAACAGCGCCAAAAGCCAACAGCAATACGCAATTTGACTCAACCGTCTCCCCTCCTTCACACCCCTAGTCGTTAATCCCCACGGGGAAGGACCACTGATTTTTTTAACCTCCGGCCTAGCTCTTTTGGATAAACTTGGGGCTGGCTCCAGTTTTCCGGACTTGCTCTTCTCCACATCTCGCAATTCAAAGGCCGACCGCCCAGCTTCGGTTACCCGCCGACTTTTCGGAGACACAAAGCGTTCCTGAACGTCGTCACTCCCCTTGACCAAACTCAGACGGTGCTTGTATTCTGCGCGCGCATCCGACTTGGAAACAGGTCTGTGAAACCCGTCCAGCTTGGCAGATGGCATCCCGACCCGACCGCGGCTTGCATCGCTAACAGTCAGTGTTGCAGCGCAGTCGAAACTCCCTCCCGGATTCCTTTTTCCGGCTGAACGTCATTTCACTCTACAAACCCCTGTCTCAGATTCGGAATCCATCTCCCTTTCTTTTCCCCGCAAGTAAACCCGGCCCGAAGCCTAACGAGAAATCATGGGATCGTTTATGGAGGATCTTTGGGCTAGCATCTTTACCCCGGGTCCCACTCCCACCCTGCTCGTCGCGGCCAACGCCACTTTCGCCGCACTCCAGTTGGTCCTCTTCCTGCTCCTTCTCGCTACCTACAGCATTCACTTCGTCGTTCTCTCCGTCCTCTCCGCATCCCTATGGTGGTCAATCAACTGGTTCGCGCAGGAATTGGCCGCGGCACAGGCGCAGGAGGCGGCGAAGGAGAAGCAGCAGCCAAAGGAACTGCTCACCGAGGGAGACGATGAGCACAAGAGGAAATCCGAAGCTAGTCGGAAACCCCCGGGAGCTCTTGACAGTACGGACAGTGATACCGAAACTGAGAGTCTGGTGGAGCGTAAAATCTCTGCAGTGTCCGCGGCCGCTCCGCCGTCCACCAGCACCGCCACCAGTACTACTGCAGCTAGTACTCTGCAGCCCCCAGAGCAGCAGGGAGGGGTTCGCAAACGACCTAGCATGAGCGGAGAGAGCTCCGGTTATGTGAGCACGGATAGCGAATGGGAAAAGGTGGATGACAAAGCCACTGCTTAGGCCTAAGTTCTGTTTTGCATAAAAATTGAGCGTCCTGTCTTGCCGTGCTCAAGTCACATTCACAGGGATGGCAATCTTAAAGATACTTTCCGTATCAGTTGATATATATATTTGTTCGACGTGCATATTGGTTTGCGTGTACCGACAGATACCCCATAGATGACGACTGCGCTTATGCACCGTTGGTAAATGAGTTTCACCCCGATAGTTCGCTCAGAGACTTACGCTCGTTATGCCTTTTCCGGAAGGGAATATGAATAACACAGAATATCAATTTCTCCGTCCATCTTTTGTAAATATGAACATTCCCCTCATGGCGGCTATCCACACTTCACATAACAGCCATATATCAGAAAAGAAACTGATGCGTCACAATTGAAGCTCAAAGAGAGGTAAAAAAAAAAGATACAAACTGCATACAATAATAATATAAAAAAAAATAAAGAAAGAAAGAAAGAAAGAAAAGAAAAAAAAAAAGAGAAGAGAAGAAAAAGAAAACGTCGACAGTACTCAAAAAGAACCCCCCTGGATTTCGTTTTCCGCAGCGTAAACGACCAGCAAGTACGACCATACATACTAACGAAAAAAACACACAAACCAGGAAACAAAATTCCAGACCATCGACGAATTCCGAGCGTTTCCAGCACTCACCAAAAGAACACAATATTGAATGTCATTCCCTGCTGACAATTTGGAAACCCAAGTCCAGAATATACGGAACACCATATATAACTGATCAAATCCGATCCGAACCACCGTTCAAATCTCTGTCAGGCATATTTACACGCCCCTGGTGGACAATATCCGTGATCGCAGGCAAAGCTGCACAGTCCCTTGTACGAGTCGCCTAGCCCGTCTGCAGGGACACCTTTCCGGCCGGTTTGCGGTGGCGCTGGGACTTGGGCCCCGTATGCATTGCAGGTACAGGGTCCCGGGGGGCAGTAACCATAGTGGCAGCAGAAGTTGCAGAGGCCGAGATAGTTGTCTCGCCCTGTGCCGCCGGTACAGACGGTGCCTGGGGGTTGGTTCGGAGGCGGGGAAGGATTGTTGGTTGGAGGTGGTGGGTTGTGGGTTGTGGTAGGGGGCGGACTGGGGGGAGGATTGTTAGTTGGAGGGGGGTTTGAGGGAGGAGGATTGTTAGTCGGTGGGGGGTTTGAAGGAGGGTTTGTCGGAGGGTTTGTCGGGGGGTTGGGATTGATTGTTGATGGCGGTGGTGGTGCCGGTCCTAGGGAAGGTCGGGCTTCGCACTGTACCTTGAGGCCGTTGGTGAACCGGCTGAGACTTTCTGGCTGGAGGCTGTCCATGGGCTCGGGTGGGAGCATCCCAACTAGAGAGGGATTGTCAGTGGACTGCAGGGATCAAATGGTTGCGATGGGCACTTACCGAAGGCGTTGAAGTTATAGATACCGCAGACACACCCGTCGATGACCTCCTTTGGACTTGTCCCAGCCAAGGCCATCTTGTTGTCGCGCACCACGGCAAAGCTCTGCTTCCCGACGCCCATGGGGGCTTTGAAGGCTGAGGCCCCGGCTTTGGCCTCAAAGACCTTTTGGCTGTTCCCCGAGGAGATTTGAATCTTGGCGGGAGATTTCAACATGGAGACGACGAAGACCACGTCCTCCATGTCCTCCCAGCCGTTAGGCCGGCCCATGAAGTAATTGCCGGTGGCGTTATCTGCGGGCACCATGCAGGTGTCGGTGGCGTCACAATTTACGCTGCGAGGAGAAGGCCGATACCAGTAGACCAACTGTTCGTCCTTAATGTATTCGTCGACGGACGAGGCACCCGCCTTGTAGGCAGCTATATAAGGCCTAGCCAGTTCCATCCAGCCATTGTGTGGCCTATCGCCGTTAGTGTTAGACCGGTGATGGGGGAAATGTTGATCTGGAGCTTACATGTCATTGACATATTTGGAGCATCCATCATCGGTATGGGGGGAGGCCAGCGGGGCAATATAATGAGATTCGCCGTAGTCGTTCCAAGTGACAATCTCGATGAAGCGTGGCTTGAGGTTCAGCATCTCATTCCATCGCTCATACCAGAGATTGTCTGACGGAAAGACCCAGTTTTTGCTGTATGGGACTTCGGGACCAAAATGGGTGGAGAACCAAGGAGAAACGGCTGACAACGAAGTTAACTCTTTCCTTGAACGACACAACTCGGGGTAACAGTAAGTGACTCACGCGCAATATAAGGCTTTCCTCCCAACGCATTGATATACTTCTTATCGCCATCCTGCACGGTCACGAGGCGGCCTGGTTTAGGTGCCTTATTGTTGCCGTCGTTGGGCCAGGCCATCCAGTTCAGCAGAGCATCAACTTTGGAGATATCTGCACTTTCGGGTCTGTGGTAGTTTGGAGCCCAGAAGATCGGCCGGCCAGCTGTAGAACGAATGGTGTTCACGTCCACTCGGTCGCCAGCAAACGATGAGACGAAAACCTTGCCATCCATCATGAGCTGTGCCGGTTTCCCCCCAAACCTGGCAATCTTCTGGCCCACTTGCGCAGCCTCTGAATCTTCTCTCCACCAGTTGAAGTCGAAGGAGATGAAAACCTTCATGCCATTGTTCGCGGCCGACTGGTATGCAAACTCTAATTGAGTATCTGTGAAGGCATCAACGCGGTCTACGCCAATGTTGAGAGCAAAGGCATCGATCCCCAGTGCCTTCGCACGCTTCATGTCACTGTCGAAATCGGCAGCCGACTTGCGGTTACTGACGATCCCTATCTGCCAGACGGTTAGGGTTTCTCGGTCCTTGAGGAAGGTTTGGCCACGCAGAGATGGCATACCATGAAATGTGCAAAGACCATCCGGTCTGATGCCTGTGGCTGGCTGGTCCCATTGCCAGGGCTCGGTAGGGCGTCCACCAGGGAGCTGAGCACGGAGGCTACGAGTAGAATGAAGGGCGTAATCTTCATGCTGGAGAGTGGTCAAGCCTCGATGGCGATAAGGCAAATAATGAAAGGAAGTGTGGGATGATTAGAATATCTTAAGCCCACATTCGCCCCCTTATATGCTCCTCATAGAGTTACGGGAACCTCCACAGATGCAACCATCAGGGTTGTAACCTTGAATACCAGCATGATAAGAGATTTTCAGAAAGAGAGTTGTAAAGGGGGAAGGGGGGGGGGGGGGGGATGATGGTAAGAAGGTAACCAGAGCAAAGTCGGTCAGGCTTGAACAAAGAGTGGCATAATCTCCGAACAGGACACATCGATCAGACCCTGTAAGATGGTCTTCGCATTCTAGATGGCCACAGGGTGGAGATTATCCAAACCCTCATGGCAGAACAAGGTCAGTGAAAGAGCCAAATCGATAGTAGATTGGACAATCCCGTACGCTTCGGTTAGCCGCTGCGCCTGCCACTGGACGGGACCGTTGGATAGACACCGAACGTCTAACCTTTGTATGTTAGGCGCTAAGTGCCTAGTGCCAACGCCAGCACCCTATGAAGGATTGCTCACTGTGTTTCAAAGTTGCGGGGTATAAAGAAACGTCAAAGGAACGTTTCACAGGAAAGATTAAGTGTGACGTTCGTTTTTTGTAGCCAAACTTAAGCTGGATTGGAGACGGCCGCTTAGGGTTGACAGATCACATAAAACACTTATTTGATGGGATTGGTAACAGACACACAGCCAATGGACAGGTCGAGTGATAGGGTATGGGATGAAATGATCAGCCGCACTATAGACCATAGGGGGCATCAGTCTGTGAGTACGCTACGTCGATAGTCGGGATGTCGTCGTGCTACAAAGCATACAGGGATCTCAACCGGTCATGCCTCGACTCTTAGGGGTCCCAAATGCCGCCCACCCTGCATGTACCTGTATCCACATGAGCGCAGTAAGGACCAAATAGGGGCCGAATACAGTCTGTCCGGAGTTGCTGACGACCTGTTCATTGCCGAAGCGACCCGAATGTATAGACAGATCGACCGCACCCACTGCCAGTAACCGCCCCCCCCCCCCTCCGCCAGGATGCCAATGTCGTGCAACTCGAGCATATCACCTGCGCTATCTGAAGCCACATCTCCATGGAGGTAACGCAGTCGTGCCAACTTGGGCAGGAACACGATTCACGCGGTCTGGTGAGTTCGGCACATGGCCAGAGGAGGGAACAACCTCGCGCAGTTGGGTATGGATTAAACCTAGATTATACATGCAGTAATCGAGCACCTGCCTGCAACTTGGCGGCCAGCAAACCTGTCATTCGTGATGTATATGCCGAAGCGAAGACCATGGCATCCATTGCAGCCATGGGATAGATCATATCGTTCTTCTTTTGACAGTACTTCTTTCCTATTCTCACCACTATCCCCCGCGCTTCGATTTCCGGTCTACAAAAGCGATGTGTCCACGCGACTCTCTGTTCAGCATCGCTTTCTAAAAAGCCTCGCCACCAGGCCGGCCTGCTGATTAGTGGATGATATGCAGGTGAAGTGTTCTCCCCCAGTGGCGTGCAGATCTGTACTATGGCTCTGGGTCTGGGATGTTCTACAGCGGGGATTATTCTCTCGTCGGTTACATTGGATTGTGGAGTCAGTGCCCAAAACCACGGCGGGGGAGGGGTCGAAATGACCGAATGGCGTTTCTGAATTGTCTCCAAATTGAGTTATTTTCTCAGTGAGGTAGTAATAGCGTCAGACTTCTATACGCTGGCATGCCGGTGGCCGTCGTCTGTGCAGATGCAGTCGTGCCAGTTGTTCAAGTATATCGTGCTGCTACGTCAATCACCTCAACGCAATTGTAGTCCCATGCTGGAACCTTCGGACGGACTAACGGAGGTCATGTATCGTGGGATTGGATTGATCTACGATGTTTCATTGTCGGCCCCGTCTGGACTGGGGCTGCATCTACGCCGTACTTCATCGGATATTGCCGAGCTTACATGGTATCACAAACGGCAACACGAGTGCAATGACGACAGATTATTGAAACAATTACGTCTATTGTTATAATTGAGATCTTGTTGATACGCCATAGCCACCATACACTCGTATCCGGTGGAATTATTGACTCTCGCAGTATTAGTAATTTTTGGATATGCGAAACCTCCAAATGGCTGTGGTTCTAGACTGCAACTGACAATAAAAACAAGTCCACATTTCGGTCCTCCATCGTGTCAATCCTCCATCTTGTGGCTACCCAGGTCGTATCTCGTACTTACTGGTTCTGCAATCTCACGATAGCCAATGCCCCCAGAATGATGGTGATGGTTAATATGAGTTACTTTGACCTTCAAGGCCAGTGTCTTCTGTGAGTACGTGTATATAGTGTCCTCAACTTGGTCAAAAGCTTCAGTCTAACTTTTTGACTATCGCGCAGACTTCTGCACCGTTTTGGGCTGATAAACACAGCCCTCTGGAGGGCTACATACATTATACCAAGGCCCACAAGAACAAGCCGACCAATCTTGGTGAGCAGTGGCTTTCTGGAATATGAGCACCGGATAAACCGAAAGAATAACCGACGATCTCTATAGTTACTACCTGTACGAGCACTATACCATGTCGTTGGAACTTGAAGCTAATCAAGTCCAAGATGGTGCACAGTGAGAGCTCACTGCATGTTAAGGCTCGACTAGTCCTCGGACGTGCAGCCCCATGAAGTTTCCACCAGTAACATCCAACAGCATACATCGCGGCACGGGCAGATGTCGGGATGATCACTTTTAGTCGATCGGGCGCGATATCGATTTCAATTGGACCCGCGACACTGCATTCCGGAGATTAATACCGGATCTGCTTCTTGTGCGCACCATGAGAGACTCTATTCCCCCGTTGCGAGCCTCGAGTAATAAATCTCCGACTGATCGGCCCGTTCCCTGCGGTGGTGAACATCTGCTCCTAACCCTATTACCGATCGGTTCACTGCGTTCATTATCTACATCGCATCTGGGTCGCAGGATAAAAGGGCCGACAGACCTCTCCTCAAAGTAAGCAGCCAGACCAACACTCACAATCAGCTGTCTACTCTCTCTGGAAGCCACCTCCACCATGCGGAACAACTTGCTGATTTCCCTCAATGCCATTGCGGGCGCGGTCGCGCACCCGTCGTTCCCTGTCCACAAGAGGCAGTCGGACATCAATGCCTTCATCGAGAAACAGACCCCTATCGCGAAACAGGGCGTCCTCAATAATATCGGCGCTGATGGCAAGCTTGCTGAGGGCGCTGCCGCGGGTATCGTGGTGGCCTCCCCATCCAAAAGCAACCCTGACTGTTCGTGCAACCCCATGCTGACGACCGCTGTCTATGGCCACAGAACTGATGACCCTTAGACTTCTATACCTGGACGCGCGACGCGGGCCTGACCATGGCAGAGCTGATTGAGGAGTTCATCGGGGGAGACGGGACCCTCGAGTCTACCATCCAGAACTTCGTCGACTCGCAGGCGAAGCAGCAGGCAGTCTCCAACCCATCCGGCAGCCTGTCGGATGGCTCGGGTCTCGGTGAGCCCAAGTTCAACGTTGATATCTCTCAATTTACCGATGCCTGGGGTCGGCCCCAGCGTGATGGGCCAGCGTTGCGTGCGTCCGCGTTAATCGCCTATGGCAACTCTTTGATTGCCAATGACAAGCAGGCACTTGTCAAATCCAACATCTGGCCAATCGTCCAAAACGATTTGGCTTATGTGGGTCAGTACTGGAACCAGACCACGTTCGACCTCTGGGAAGAGGTTCAGGGCACCTCCTTCTTCACTACGGCAGTACAGCACAAGGCCTTGGTGGAGGGCGACGCGTTTGCGAAGGCGCTTGGAGAGGAATGCACGGCGTGCTCTGTGGCGCCGCAAATCCTCTGCCATCTTCAGGACTTCTGGGATGGGGCCGCTGTTGTGTCTAACCTAGCCAACAATGGGCGTACCGGGCTGGATGCCAACTCGCTGTTGGGCTCCATTCATACCTTTGACCCCGCTGCCGCTTGTGACGATACCACATTCCAGCCCTGCTCCTCTCGCGCGCTGTCGAACCATAAACGGGTGGTCGACTCCTTCCGGTCAATCTACAGCATCAATAGCGGACGTGCCGCAGGACAGGCTGCGGCCGTGGGCCGTTACTCCGAGGATAGCTACCAGGGAGGCAATCCATGGTTAGTACCATGGCTTCTCATATTGATCCAGAGTCTTCCACTAATATAATACAACAATAGGTATCTGACCACTCTGGTGGCTGCAGAGTTGCTCTACGACGCCCTCTACCAGTGGGACAAGCAAGGACAAGTGGAGGTCACCGAAGCCTCCCTTCCCTTCTTCCAAGATCTCGCCGGCAACGTCACCACCGGAACCTTTGCCAAGTCCTCCTCGGCCTACACGTCCCTGACCAGCGCTGTCAAGACCTACGCAGACGGCTTCATCTCCGTGGTGCAGCAGTATACCCCCGACGACGGCGCCCTGGCCGAGCAGTACAGCCGGGACACGGGCGACCCGGTCTCCGCGTCTAATCTGACGTGGTCGTATGCCGCATTCCTGAGCGCTGTCGCAAGACGGAGTGGCACGGTGCCCGCTAGCTGGGGATCGTCCACGGCCAACACCGTCCCCAGCCAGTGCTCCGGGGAGACCGTTACCGGCAGCTACACTACCCCGACTGCAGGCTCGTGGTAGAATACTGCAAGATTTGTACTTGCCACGGCGCCTGTAGGTTATGCGCTCTGGTCTGGTGTCACTGCTGGTGCTTTCCGGTGGAGAACGAAGCGGTGTGCTTTATTATATATTCGTCACTCATTATTGTTTTAACGAAAGATTGTTTATTTTATCTAGTACTTTGCTGGACAATACTATTGTAGATCAATCCAGTCGACCAAATTTAAACTATCAACTGATATCCAGTGTACCTTGGGTGTATAAAAGTTACCCTCATCATTTTACATCAATGACTACTCTGTAGTCTTCATGATCTGTACTGTTCAAACAACAAGCCCTCTTCAATAGAGAAACCCCAACTAGTTTAAGGTACTAGGTACTGTTGGGTAGGGACAAGGAAGCGCCAATTGGATGTTTTGGTCGAGTGCTATGCTGATCGGTACTACAGCCACACAAGACTACAGAAAACCACAACGATTGCACAACTCCTCTACATTTACATACACTCTACATATGCATATACTCTACATAAGTATATATATTATTAGTACTCTATAGTTTTTACTTAGTCACACAGTTGATTAACTTGATTGAACCCCCAAAAGCGGGACGCAAAAGAGACCCCGTGACCATAAATGACGATCGATTTTTGCTCGCCATCAGCCCTGCTGCTGCCTTGCACTGCCTAATTGCTGCCTTTTTTTTTCACCGCCGAAAATAAGGTCTGTGCTGGGGTTCAACCAAGTAGAATGAAATATAAGAAAATATAAATAGGAATATTCATCTCCCGGGCCTGGGGGTGTCTATGTCTTTTTTTTAAAAAAAAAAAAAAAAAAAAGAAAAAGAGAACGAAAGAAAGAAAGAAAGGGCATCTACTCCTGTAGATACCAATTACAATATACTCGGTTGATTGATTGATTGAATCTACCATAATGAGCAACTGGCCAGTTTTTATTACGGCCCCTGAGGTTCCTGTTAAGGTATGTTCTACTATCTATCACTACAGTATACAGTATTCTACTATCCATTGAGTATACCTACGCATTACACATAGAACCAAACAAAAACCTAGCCCTAACTCTCGACACCAACTCACTACCCCAAAACTACGCCAGTAAAGAAATAAACTAACCATTGAAACCTACGGAATTAAAAAAAAAATAGCAATTAAACAAAGCCCTCCTCCTCCTGGCAGACTACGAATTCGACTGCTCTCCACAATGGACCCTAATTTTGACTAAAACACTACCACCGCCACCACTATCATCACCAATAAGTGAAACAACAAGTACAACTGCAACTACAAATACAGAAAGTACAGCAAATGCAGCTACCACTCCATCCATCCCCCCGCTCCCGCTCCCCTCCCCAACCCTAACATGCACCACCAACGACTTCGCCCAAAAATCCCCCCACGATATCTACACCTACCTCGCCGACCCACAAACCCGCATCCAATTTAGAGACCGCGATCTGACCGCTTCGAACTGGCTTGTTATCGACCAGCGCGGTCTGGACTCGGAGTCTTGTTTACTGGCTGAGTATATATCTCCTGCGGACTGGGAAGAAGAAAAAGAAAAAGAAAAAGAAGCAGAAGAAGAACAAGAGAATGATGAAGAGGAAGATAAAAAGGAAAAGGGAAATGCCATAGCATATCCCTATCGCATGTGTCGCATCCCCTGGACGCGCGCATGGGCCATGTTCTGTAATCTGGATATTGCCAATATGGACTTTGAGGAGTGGGTGGATGAGGAGCGTGGCCCGGTGGAGGCGGATTCCGGGGCGTGGGCTTGGGGTGGACCGTTTGGGGGGCAAGATAAAGGTTATGATGAAGAGGACGATGATGAGGATGAGGAGGTGGTGAGGAAGAGGGAGATGGCTGTTAGGAGGGGGGTTGAAGGGGGGTGGGTTTGATTATTCTTTTTTTTTTTTTTTTTCTTTTACCTTTTTGTTTCTTTCGACGTTCTTTCTACACCCTTTTTATGTTCTTTCTACTTTCTTTTAGAGACACGGATGCTACATAAGTGGTTGTAAATGTTTAGCTTACAGATTGTGCTTGAGCTAATATGCACGAATGTATAAAACCCAGGCCGTGGAGCAAGACTGTATATAGAGAGGTTTGGCTCGAAGCACCATTGATGAGTATAAATACTACTACTACTACTACTATAAACCCAGAATAGCCAGTATTTACTGTTGGGGAGGTTCAAGGCACGACCAAGCGCCAATTGGTGTTTTGGTCAAGTCGTATGCTGTCATTTACGATTAATACATGTTAACACCGCTCGATGATGATCTCTCGCTCGACCATAATCCGATTCTTCGAATTGTGCATCCGGGGTTCTACGGGTTCCGGGATGTCCATTAGCTCGATCGAGCCTCGCTTGCTCTTGGAGCCGTGCGAGGAATCCCGCCCCTCGCGGGAGCTTACTCGTGTCAGGCAGGTTTGCTCGAGCGTGTTGGAGCTGTCCGAGCCTGAGCCCTTCTCGGCGGTGGTCGGCCGCGCCCCGGTTGTCTTGCGCCACAGGTATTTGAGCAAAGGCAAGTACGAGATCAGACAGGTGGCTATGATGTACATTCCGACTTCGACAACCGACCATACGATCAGGGCGGTGGCGGACCAGGTGCTATCGGCGACTGCGTTGGTTGGTAGAGACCACAGTGAGGGAGACAATGCCGGCGACGAGACCGCTGGTTTTAAGGGCACGGCGGTTAGCAGGGGAGCGCGGACGATAAGAGGAAGCAGGGTTAAATACAACGCGGGATACTAACATGCTACCCAGGAGGAAAGTAAAGAAGAGACCGGCCTTCAGCCGTGTCGACGATTGCAAGCGGTAAATGTGTGGGATGGGTAGGATCAACAAGATCACGTCAGAGACGATGTTGACCACTCGAGCGTACCGGAACCAGTCGTTGATGTTGAAGCAGTGGCGCTCTATGCCTCCATCCGCCCCCGTCCCAGAGGATGTGAAGCGGACGGCAAAGTGCAAAACCTGCGGCAGTGTTTGCGATCGCGTTGGCAACGACGAGGATGCCAGTGGCATAGCAGACTATGCGTGATGGTTTAGAAATACCGAACAAGGCGAGGTACAGATACAAGATAGAAAGCTTCGGGAAAACCACCGACCATATGTAGACGAAGGAGACCACCAAGAGGGACTTGGCCCAGGTAGTCAGCATGGTGATGTCCATCTGTTCCACACGGACCTGGTGCAACCCAACGCCGCCATATTTGATGTCTCCTGGCGACCTTCGTCAGCTGTCGATCGAGGATTTGAGGAAATGCTAGAGATTAACATACCGATTGTGATCCCCACAAATGCCAGGTAGAAGAGCCAGCCGACCACGATGAAGACGTCATCCAGATGCCCTCGCACGTTGCCAATTCGGTGCGATATGAAGCGCAGGATGAGGGCGATAGTCGTCAGCGCAACGAAGATGACCGTGACGGTCAGTATCATCGGCTGTCTCGTCTCAGCCAGGTAGGCATCGGAGTATTCGACAGTGGTATTGGCCATCTTTGCCGATGATCCGGGGCATCATCCTCATCCTCCAGAGAGTGACTTTCAGGAAGGATCGGGAGGTCTGCGGGGTGGGCAGAAGTACCCGCCTATACGCTCTCATCGTGGTTGGAGCCATCTCTTACATAAAATAGGTAGTAAGCAGGAACTAGTATTTATTCTCGCCCACACAAAGGTGACATTGTGCCACTCAAGAAATAGGGTCTCGACCGATGCAAGTCGGCTCCTAATATATACATCCATGTCGACTAAGTGGAGCCGAGCATGACATTCTGTAAGTAAGCAGAAACAAATAACACTAACAGCTCAATTACGCGTCCCCCTCCAGTGCGCTCCGAGACTAATGCATCTACAGGGGAATTGTTCCTTTTAGTACCGGCGTTGAAATACGATGTGACATTGGATCCAACCCTTTTCTCGGAAGATGCAAGGAGGACTTACGCCGCCCCCCCCCCTTGCGCGCGACCACAGTGTATCGAGTAAATGCTAAGTACGATCCGTCCCGGGTCTCCTTGGCCGCTTGATCTAGGGTCTGTTTGATCGCTTCTGCCGCCGCCTCATTGCCACTGCTTGCCTTTATTTCGTGTGAGTACCTCGGTTGCCAGTAGCCCGACCTCGTGTAGTGCCAAAGCTAAGTGCCGTGGTGCCTCTCGCTTATCCGTGATTACATCGGTCAGTCCTTTGTTGGCCAGCCGCTTAGCCAGGGTTGGAACCCAGGCCGAGTTAAGCCGGCTGTCATCCCCTTTGAACTGGTCCATGAGCTTGACCTGCGCATCTGCCTGAATGTCCGGCCGGATCTTTTCCAGTCGGAGGGAACTGATATCAATATCGGTCCACTGGATATACCCTCCAGGCTCTAGGATAGTTTAGTCAGGCTGGCCATTGCCCCGGTAGAGTACAGGGGCACGGACTGAGAAGTTTGAGGAGCCGGTCCAAGATCGCGTCCAATTCATGTTCCTGGATCACGAAGGCGAAGAAGCGAAGATGGATCACATCGTAGCATCCCACCAGATGCCCCGGTACGTCCGTCTTGACGTCCCACTGGTGCAAACTCATGTTGGATGGGAGCATCTCCGGCAACGGCGTGGCAGCAAACGAGATATCCATTGCATCCAGATGAACTGACTTAGGTAGCTCCCCGGCGAGATCCGTGAGCCATATCCTGCCCCTGTTAGACTGACACCGAAATGAAAGAGTTCGTTCTGACGGCTTACCCTGTGCCTGTGCCAACATCGGCAATTCGCAGGTCTGTGGGTTCGTCGTTGGGATGGAGGGATGAATGCGATATCCAAACAATTGAACCACCAGATAGTGTTGCAGATTGATGCTGTTGGGGGCTAGTGATTAATCTGTGGGCTGAATCCTTTGCCAATCGAGGAACATACCGGTTGTTGTCCAGGGAATCCCGGGTAAAAACGTAATCCGGAGATGAGGTCATTTTGAAAATATTGTGTTGATATCTTTTCTCTCTCTCTCTCTCTCTCTCTCCGTGTCAGATCTTCCAGGATCTGACGGGAGAAAGGAACTTGAGGCCAGGCAGAATGGAGCTTAAATGGTCTGACCAGTTGGAGTCACTCCACAAAAAGAAAAAGAAACCTGAATCATTTATTTCCCTCCCATCCCCGAAAGCGAGAGTCCCATTCATGAGCGACTCCGATGTATGGGGTCAGCACTACTACGTTAGTGGCTCGGAGCGACGAGGCTTGGATGCCTTTACTGGCTGTAATAGGACTGATCCTGGCCGAGTTCCCGTCCCTGTTATAGGGCTCCACACCAGAGACAAGCAACCACTTATCCACTAAATCACCTGATCCGACGGTTGGTCAAAGGTAGCGAAACTATATTGTTACAGCGTCCATTCCTCAGGGCACGAAAAGGAAACACGAAGGAAGCACACCTTCAATCTGAGCCCGACAGAGATTGTTTTGACGACTAAATCACTCCCCGACTCTATACGCAATAGCCCGAATTCCAGCCTTCCTAATCTAGCATGATTCCTCCGAGGTGTATCTGATCCTTCAAAATGCCGATGTTTGACCTGCTGCTCATTCCATATTCAATTGAGAGGCTATCTCCAACTGAGAGGAAAGGAGAAAGGCCATCTTCACGGGACGTTACCTCCAAAGATCTACCAAGCATTGGTTCTTATACACCTCCATAAAAGCATGTCCAAGTGCCAGGTGTTTCCCTCGATTGTTAGGTTACCTGTGTTTCACATCCGGCGCCATGGAGGTCGCGTTGAGCGGTGATCCATTCAACGGTCTGCCGCCCGCAGATTTGGATTCCTTTCTGGGCCATCCTCGTCACTCTTCCAGCATATGGTTCCTGGTGATTTCGGGAATTATTTTAACGACCATCCATACCCAGGATATGGGCGATCAAGGAGACACTTTGAAGGGCCGCCGGACAGTTTCGCTAGTCTTTGGTGACAGTGCTGCCCAGTGGAGTCTTGTGATCCCAATTCTCCTCTGGGGAGGGCTCTGTCCGGCCTTGGCAGGGACTGCTATGTTGGTGTCTTTAGCCAGCTGCGTCTTAGCGTCTGCAGTAGCAATCAGGTTGCTCCTGTGGAGAGACGCTGCCAGTGACAAGAAGACCTACAGATTGTACAACATCTGGGCTTCTTTGATCTTTGCCATGCCCCTTGTCGCGACAAGATAGCTTGTATTGTGGCAGTTACGCGCCTCACACTCTTCGAAAGTCCAAATAGCCAGGGTTCAAATAGATTGATGACGATAGAAATTTCATATATTGGATCTACGCTGAGAGATGTGAGCGAGGTGAGCAATGCTAGAATTGACCGGCTCCACATAGAAAGTAACAGAGTAACTAGAAGGAAATGATCAGCTTCAGGTACAACCAATCTACAATTCACGAATAGAGATGCTCGCGCTCCCTGTCAACTTCCTAATACAGTATAACTTGAAAGAAGGGTTAGCAAACCCATATTCATGAAACAACTAAGGCAATGTTTAATGGTCACCCGAGAACAGGCGACTAAAGCGGCTAGGGCTATTGAGGCAGACGAGAGCAAAGAAGCCGAGGATATGACTATTGCCCCATCTTTGGGGCTTGCATTGGGTGGCGTAGGTTATGTCATATACGTACGAATCAAACTAACTCATAGGTAAGTCAGTCTTTGGCGCAGAGGCCAAGGCTTATGCTCTACGTATTAATCGCCCCACGTGTCCTGCAGTCAGACAAAGTAGGAAACAGAATCACTCTTAATGCTAAATAATGGGTCCATCAGAGCCTTACCCCCCTCCGCCGCTGTAAGCTGAAAGACCCTCGTCGGATCAAGGGAAGCCATTCATATTTAGCGTTGTGCACTAGCTCTTTCGCCCTTAACTCTCGGGACACAGATTCGCTGGGATGAGCACATTGTTTCTGGCTGACTAGTGTGTCCTTTCACGCAGTATTCACCCTCTTTTCCCTCTGCAGTTATGCCATAAGCGATGATACAGTTAAGGATTCTTTTGAAGTAGACATCCTGGGCGGGAAAACGCGAATATCCAGACAACCCACTAACGACCCATGGTCTGAGTATCCTAGCTACTAGTAATCAGCAATAGTCCAAGGCAGGAATAAGGAATCAATACCTCTCTGGAGGAACCACTGAAGGTATGCAAATCTTGCTCTGGGCCTACTGGTACAGTACCACGGAGCTCATAAATGTATGAGTAGATGGAGATGATGAGCTCGGCAAGAAGCCGCAATTTCCTTCCGGTCTGCTTAGCAGCGAGTGGAAGTAAAAATGAAAGAAAAGAAGAAAATCGAAAACAAAGGCTGAAAGAGTGAAAGAATGAAGAACAGAAAGCAAAAGTGAAAGTGAAAGCAAAGAAACAAAGAAACAAAGAAACAAAGAAAACGAAATTGGCAAGACTGAGGTTCGAGAACCCAAGAGTCTTTAAATCTGCCCTGTTGTTTCGCCGATGTCAGGTGGCAGTGGCCTTAACCACTTGGCTTACCATTAGACATCAAAATATTGAGGTCTTCCTTCTCAACACCATTCTACGATAGATAACGTAACATTTGTTTCACCTTTTTTTATCGACTACCGTTACCTAAACAAGTAGAGCTCTAGAGAGCACATGTAATATATAAAAAGCATGGGCATCAGGATGAGCGTTCTCCTTAGATATCCTTGCTAGTAGTTGAGCCGGCATGCTACCAATTGGTAGCGGCACAAGTCTGGTAGTAAGCTAAGTTCTCGATTCTTAAGGTGGCCCCGGAAAACGGTCCTATCTAGCTAGGCCTTTAGCCACATTGATTTACGTCGATCTGTGCAAGTGGCAGAGGCGGTCCATGTATGACCATATAATGGACAGTGAACCTAGCTCTCTTGTAGGTCCAAATGAACCACCTCGATTAATATAAATGGTTATCTACTCGACGAGAGAATTGATTACTTCAGTACTTGAAAATTCGGTGGCATACACACCACCGCCTGTCACGGCACGCAAGCGAATATTTCTGTAGGAGAAACACAAATGTGATTTTTCCAGAGGATAACCTTCCCTGTGTGTAAACAACCCTGTACTACTCATTGAACAAGTGAAATAGGTTGCGGTTTATACCGCGCAACGCCCCTACAGCGTTGGGTTTTCCTCATTTGTATTATCGATCTTGCGATTACAAGACTCGATCCGACAAGCAAGGCCCTTTTTGTCTGAGCAACCTTAAGACTTGGTTCGAGGAGCTGAGGAAGCATGACTCGACCCGTGCGGGTGCTGACAACGGACGACAGACCTTCTTTTCTGCACACCGCACGCAGGTTCACTAGCACCCCTACTCTCGCACACTAGAGAACCTACCATTTATCCATCTGGCTCTTTTTCAAAAAGCGCCTTGGCACAGCGATTGTAGAGTATCTATAAACCTTTGGCACTGCATTAGCGGCCCGCAGGGCGGAGCAGAGGTCGGAGAACTTACCGGAAGAGGATTGGAAGATCAGTTCGCTAATCTTCCTGGTTAGAGCCTCCGGTATCTACAAACGGTCTTCTGAATTTCCCAGGGAGCAATTGCATTATTACTGGCCCTCTGAGGCTGCGGGAGTTATAGCCCAGCGTCTGTATTTGAAAGATGCGGCAATCCCCAAAGCAGTCATTAATAGCTCCAGTGTTATGACGGCTTGCTGAGAACAAGTGAGAAAATTATATGATGGTTCTTTCATCTGCGAAGATTTGCACAGAGACGCTCGGTGAGTTTTATGGTTTTAGTAGGCTCGGATCTTCTCCGCGAGCGAGTAGGCCATACCTTCAAAGCTCCCATGTAAATATCACGAGTTTTCCAAGCCATTTATGGCTATGGACCAAAAACTCGCTTCCCGAATCCAGCACTTCAATCCTTCTCGGGAGATACTCGAGATCTCCTCGCCATAGCATCCTGCTGGCCTTAAAAATCGACTAATAGGTTCGGGATTTACTAAGCTTTTCTTCCCATATAGGTATAACCTATATCCACCCATATTGACTCGCTAGTCTCTAAATGATCTATCACGACGCTCCACCTGCGCATGATGGCACAAAACGACACTCAATGGGATTGTAGGTACGAGACCACTTCCTGAAGGTACCAAGCCAAATACACCAGGATGCGGCGCATTATAATCAAACCTATCCCATACTAGTATCGCAGAGCTGGCCATCTGCGTGGAAAATACAGATATTCACGGTTCCGAGAAGTTTTGTGTATTTGAAGCTTCAACGCCTATCTTGGCCAATATATCTTATCATTCCTGTGTGGGTCCGTATAGAGTCTGGTTTGTTAATGATCTCCCTCAGGATACTGCTTGACTCAAGGTCGACGCATGGTAAAAGGCAGCGCAGCGCATTTTACGGAGTATTATAGATGAGTATTGGTGTCCAAATGGTATCCAGTTATCTTATACTGCAGGACTATTGATCTAGCAGATGAGCAGAGAGGCCTGATGCACCAAGACTATCTACAAAAGGTTTTCGTGACCTGTGTCCGCAGTGGTCCTTTCACAGTGTCGTAGTAACTTCTCATCAGTATCCAATAGGTGCTCCGTTTCACTTTTTGTGATATCCTAGTTTCTCTAGCATAGATGACTCTTCTCCAGAAGAAATCGGACATGTCAGGTCGACAGACTGTGCCGGAGACGACCGGTCATCTCCGCCGGTCTACAATGTCTATACGTATTCTGAACTAATGGCAAAAGTTTCGCCGATTTCACGGCGAATCGGCGTAGGGTGGTAAAAAAAAAAATGGAGATGCAATCTACAGTTAATCAAAGACACCTCCTTTCTCCTTTTTTTTTTTTTTTTAAACCTCTTCACTTATCTGACTTCCGAAAACATATTTCTTTTTCAAGTATAGATCTCTTTTTGTTCACCACGGAACTCCGAGCAAAGTGAAGCAGATCGAACGGGAAGGGGTAAATCCTCCTAAACTCAATATTCACGCTATAGACACTAACATACATAAGTGTGGATTCGAAATGTGGACAGATTTCGACAGCATATCCCGATCGTCATACATCCGCTTAAGCCCTATCCGGTTCCTTTTTTTTTTCCTTTTTTTTTCCTTTGTTCTTCATCGTCGGGTGCTTACCGACGACTCCATGTATGCCCAAGCGGCAGACTGCCGACGGAATTGATGATAACCCAACGTAATATCCCTTTTCAGGCATTGCCCCCAAATTTTTTAATTAAGATCCGGGAATTGCAGAGAGAAAGTCTCGTCCACTTAAATGGTCTATTCAATCATCGTTGAATCAGTTGCCTGTTCTGTCTCTGGTTGAGGCATAGTGCAAAGGCCAGGATTTTCGATATATTATTTTAGGTCTAGTACGGGATACCCGGAGTATATCTCGGGAAAGATCCGCGAGGAGCGCCATGGAACCAATTGCCATTGCCAATCTATAATCAATCGTACTATTACTAGTGAAGAAATTTGCTACTCCGTAAATATGCAAGGTAACGGATCGACCTGAATTGCTCGGTTCTAAAGATTTTTTTAGTAGGTGCTACTCGGTAGGTCGTAAGTAGGTACCTACTACTACCAAGGTAGTTGGTCTTAGTGACTTCAGCCCCATTCCTTCAACATCGGAATTTCTTATTCGCTGCGTTTATGAAGGATTTTTTTGTCCCTGTTCCTT
Source organism: Aspergillus bertholletiae (assembly GCA_009193595.1). Lineage (NCBI taxonomy): Eukaryota > Fungi > Ascomycota > Eurotiomycetes > Eurotiales > Aspergillaceae > Aspergillus > Aspergillus bertholletiae. The sequence goes on along the minus strand of ML736319.1, from coordinate 23,773 downwards.
CCAATCTTAATTAATTCTCTTCTTTCTTTTTTTGCTTTTTTTTGGTTTCTTCTTGTCTTTTTTTAGCCCTGTCCTCCCTCCCCAGTCTATTCCTGATCTATCTTCACACTGTCACCTCGTTGTAGTAGGATTAGTCATAGCTTGTTATAGTTAACTATAACCTATCCCTGGAATTAGTAGGTAGCAGCCAGTCACGGAGGCAACTAGCGGTCAACGACAAAATATACTACGTACTAATAATCACGCAGTTAATTTATCTTCCGTGTCCGCTGACACATGAGATGAAACCACAATTCCCAGACATGGGGTATGTTGTAATCCGGAACTGTAATCCAGAGACCGACTCTCAAAGACTACTTACGGAGTACTACTTAGTTTAACATTAAGACATTTTTGAGCCCACTTGATCAGAGGAGGGGGGTGGAGGGGAGGGGGGAGAGGAAAAGGAGAACCGTTTACCCAGTTCGGTAAGTCCTTGCACATGACGTCCCAAGTGGACCTCGAGACGCAGGGGTACCGAAATGGGAATCCCACGTGGGTGACACCTTGCAACCAACGCCATTGGGCGTTACCCCAATATTCGTGGTTGAACTTCAGAGGGCATAGTCTTAGGTAAGTAGTACTAGTTAGCTAGTTAGCTAGTAGCCCCCTCCCTAGTTGAACACAGTACAGAGGCAACATACTAATCGAGTAATCGGTATTAGGAGGGATGTTGGTGGAAACAGACCGCAAGCCAAGAAAAGCAAAAAATGTAAAAAAAAATAAAATAAATTTAACAAAAATATATATTAAAAAAATTAAAAAATTAAAAAGAAAGTAAATTCATATTGAATCGTTTTTAGTGTCGCAAACCATTGTTTGATACCTTTCGTCGGTGGGTTGGGCTAGATCCGGTTCCAGTATGGTTGCTGGAGCCCATCCATCGATCTTCAACGGTTTGGTAGATCATATACCGAATAGGGTAAGGATTTTACGACTCAATCGGAGACCGAATGCCTTTTTTGAGGGTTGAACTTGGAAACCTGTGTGGGCTCATGTAGGGGAAGGTGTGTTGCCTCCCGGACCCGAAGCATGGGACCATGGGACTCGTAGTGGGAAAAACACTAACTAATCTTTCTGTCGGCGCTTAGTGACCATAGTGTCGGGACCCATGGTTAGGGGTGAGACATTATTACTGGGTTGTTATTATTGATGATGTATATACTACTATATAGGAGGACGAAGATCAAGTCCTTTATTTTATTTTATTTACTGATGTCTTTATTTTTTTTTTTTTTGTCTTAGGCTGATGACTTGACTTTTTGACTACTACCGACTTGTTGCTGGTGGTGACGGTACGTGCATGCATCGCTTATGGGTCCCGTCTTCCGTGCGACGTTGGACAACCGTAGGTACCCGTTGGGGTTGCTTTTTGAAGGCCGGCACGCTATCGGAAGCGAAGGGTGGTTGAGAAATTAAAGATTCCCTAATCCCAGTCCATCGAAGACCCCAGCTTACTGGGAGCCCATGTAGCATACCCACTGGCCATATGGTAGTATCTCGAACTACGGAGTCGTTGGAGAAAAAAACTAGCAGGATCGATAAAAGTGCCACCGCACGTGGAGACCAGTCGATCGTCTGATCCTGAAGAAAGAGGTCTCGGGTTGAGACACTCGGCCCAAACTCTGTCATTTATATATATAATTATTTGCTACCTATTATATGTCCATCGAAATGAGCCTGAAGGCTATATCTGCAGGTATTAAGATGCTAGAATTAATGAGGCGGTGGAGTCGTGATGTTGCCTGCCCTCCGCATCCCGTCCCAGTAATTTCTCCATTAGGGGCCAGAATCGCGTGCGATGTCGGCGATACCTCGTGGAAATTCCCAGTTTCCCAGATCAGAGTTTCATGGAATTAGTTTTCCCAAGTGAAAGGTCCCTCGGTTGTCGCTCGCCGAGAAACGGCCCCAGCATTTAATTGCGATGGACCAATCACTCCCTCTGTGGGGAAAGGAAGCGAAGGCGTAGTCAAGCCAAAAGGACGGAGGAAACTGACTGATATGCCTCCGATATGGGGTTTTGGATCAAGTGACACAATACTTCGTAATAGTATCGGCCTAATCATCCGTTAGGTTGACCGACTAATCTATTTTCCTTTTTGGCTTATGTCTAAGCGCAAATCTAAACCCGCGCTCAGTGGCCGATCAATGGCGCCGATAGGAATAGCCACGCGCAGTCCCAGACATCAAGCGAACGGGGGTGATGTATTCGATACGCTTTCCATGCGAGCGCGTTCCGGCCGGGCGGTTATCGAACATGAAGGTTCTTGATCCTGGCCGATCCTTACCGTGGACGTCACCAACCATAACGTCTACGGTGATTCGTGTAAAACGGCGAAAACAACGTGTCATATCGGTTTGCCTGACCATATCCGCCGAGGCGCTTCGATCGAGAATTTCCCGCCAGTGTTTCAGTGTTGGCGTTGGTGAGCCGAACCATGTGATGGTAATAGTGAAAAAAACCGTATTTGTTCCCAACAGACTGGTTGGATGCCTTCAATAACAAGGTTCTTAAGCTTGCATTGAGAGGTGTCTGGTGCGTTATCTAAGGTGTCGTTTTGGTGGAGTGGGTTTTTGTCTTTTTTTTTTTTTGTTTTACTTTTCCTATTCTTGCATTGTTCATGTTCATTTTCATTTATTAAATTTGTTTTATTTATTTATTTAGTTAGTTTTTACAAGCCTGGTTCAAGTCAGTATTTTGGTTGATAATGGAATAAAATAGGGTGGGGATGAATCACTGTGGAAGAACACTCCAGAACCCAGGAAATGGGATGATTCTGTTTCTCTTTTTTTACTTTTTTCTTTTTTGCTATTTTTTAGTTTTTTTCTTATTCCCTCCCCTGGTTTTCCCCATGGTTGGCTGTTTTCCTGTGGTAATCTTCGTATTTTGGTATTTTGGTTTCGTTAATTGTCCGGGTGTATCCCCTAATAGCAAAAAGTAATATAATAATACGAATTGTCTTGATCGAAAAGTGCGGATCCCGAATGTGGCTGGCGACGCCTAAGTTGGTGGGGGCCAAACGAACACGCGAGAAAAAAAGCACCCGACAATTTTTTTTCAACAGTTGTCTCTGTCCTCTCCATTCTGCTGCTCTGGGCGGGTGGGTACGGGTTTAATCTTGGGAGGTTGAGGAATGGGATCTCTATTCCAGCGATTGTACCGGAAACTGGAAGCGTGACAAGATAAGAAGTGAGCCCACCGTTAATGCTAATTACTCCCCCCCCCTCTCAAACTTGAACGGTTGAACCACCCATGGCCGCTTATCGCCATGTGGTCCTGGGGTCCTGATCTCTCAAGCACCCGCCTTCCTATCATGACGATCCTAAGCCCAGAGCCTGGCTCCACGTATGCCAGCCGGCGCCGTTTCCTCCTGGTCCGGTACCCGCCCTAAGTTAGACGCTTAGTTCCAAAGTACGAATCGGGTACAGGCTAACCACCCTGGCCCCCAATCCAATAAGCAATAGCCGGCCAAAGAGAGACAGGGAAAAAACGGGCACACTACACATGGCGTCCGTTAGCTCCTTGGGGCTGAAAACAATTTGCGCTTCCCCAATGCCGGGGCCAGGAGCTTACCTCCCCCGGTCCCTTGCGACGGATCCAGCAGCTTGTTTTTATTTCTCACCATGCGCTTCACCTAGGATCCGCCGTAACCTTGACTCCATTAAAAATTCGTAACCTATTTCTAATTGCCCTGTATTGTATCTACTAGATATTCGGAGTATACCAGGCACCGTAAGGTGGAGCTAAACGGGAAGGTGTGGTTCCCGAACGAGTCTGTCTTTCTAGCTTGGTGGAATCATCCTCAACCATGGGTTATCTTAGGGCGTCGGAACGCGCTGTGCAAGAACTATTCTGGATTCAGTATCCCGAGTTAGATCTTTGACCCCGTAGTGAACGCTTGATGACATAGGAGGGAAACAGAGGGAGGGGAAAAGAATTTAGAGAGTGGAAGTTGACAGAGCAATTTCATCCCCAAGGAACCTTACCCCATTCGTGTGGACCTTTTTTTCCCTTTTACTTTTTCTTTTTTATTTCCCATCTGCCTTCTGATCGTCTCCCCCTCTCTTTTCCACAGCCTTAGAGAACAAAAGTCTAGGGAGAAAGGAGAGAAGTAAAAAAAAAAAAAATAGACAAAAAAAAAAAAAAAAAAAAAAAAAGAGGAAATACAATGTGTGTAGCCAGTCAATCAAATGGCAAGATCATCGACGTTGGCTTGTGTTTTAGGAGAAAGTCTGACAGGCCTCACTTAGGCAAGTGGCAGTGTGAATCATGCTAACTAAAAGGTATTAGAAATTAATTCTAGGCAAATCAAAAAAATAGAAAATAATAGACAAATTGGATAATACACGATCACCTTAAAAGTAAAACCGCACTTACCATAAGCTGAGCTGTAGACTTAGTACTAAACCAGAACGAACTATCTTTGGTCTCCCCCCCAGGCTAACCTGCTTATTCGCTTACCCTCGTCCATTTTTCTCCATTTGTTGACCCTAGGACGTTTAAATAGTCGCCGTTGCTCAGTTTCCTGGGGATGGCTTCATTGGTTTCCGTATAATTTTACATCATTTTTGCCAACAGGGTTCATTGTTGGATACTACGATATTACCGCCGTGATTGTCGAAAGGATTCAGTCTGCGCTTGTCATCCATCTTTCTATACTGTAGGTCCAGTGATCCTCCCCCCTCGCCGTTCCCTCCCTCACGTTTCCCCATCGCCCACTATAACTTGATCACCTTATATGTATATGGCCTCGGGATTTCTAGCTGTTCTCTCCCTCTCGAATATTTGTACTTTGTCCATCTAAATTCCAATATCGTTTCCATCTTTCCGTTTTGCGAAATCATTGTATCATACATACCTCTCAAATGTCCTCCATACCACTTGAACCTCATCCCTTACCTAACTTTTCTTATCATGATCGCAGACAACTAGTTGGCTCTCCACTGCAGAACCTGAGTGTCTCTTCGGAGCCATCCGCTTCTTCGTTCGGATTTCATCCGTCGACCTGGATTGAGCCGTTGCAGCCGCGGAATACTAGCCCGCCGAGCACCTCGACCTCGTATTGGGGTCGACAGAGCCTAAGCGCACTATCCGATTTCCGGGTTTCTCGAGGGCAGGACCCGGCAACAGGATCTAATAGAGGCTCAAGTGCCTCGTCATCGTTGGGGACCGCCCCTGTCATTTTTGGTACTCCGCTTGATTGTGAATCCGACGGTCTAAAGCTAGAGTACGAAACTCAGCCGCCCTCGGATTTATCCAAGCAGACACACGGGGGGCTCCCGATAGAAAACTCCCTGTATGTTGGCCACTATCCGCACTGGGACCATCCATTAACAAATGTTTATCACAAAGAACACCGTGCTTTGATCCATCTATCCAAGCACAGCTAAAGACCGACTTGATGGCAATTATGGCAGATAATAACACACATAGTACGATACCTAAAACGATCTATCCGCCCAGGTCCACGAGATTGTAGACTAACTCCATCTAGGCTATGGCTGGCAAAGCCGGCCATCACATCCTCTTCATCCGTCCTCGATGGCTATGGACCAGCCACCATTTCCCCAACCACAGACTCTCCCACCATCAACCGGATACCACGTTGGATATCACACTCCGCAAACCACAACGCAAGGTTTTTATCAGCCAGGAATTCCAGCACCTCAGTATCTTTGTTCGCCACACCCAGGTTTGCTTCAGAGCCGACATCATCCTCGAAGGTAGGCCATTTCCTTATACTCATTGCTCTTGAGACGAAGAATACTGACTTGAAGTATTACATAGTTCTTCCATTCCATATTCCTTTCCCAGCAGCCACATTGCAGGTAGCCCTCCAACAATAGCGGAAAATTCGTTCACTTCATCGTAAGGTTGCCAGGGTTATCACAGAAGAAATCTTGACACTGACTAGATTCTAGACCACCCTCCTACTTAGTTAACCATCAAGAATATTATTATTCACAGGCTCCCTCACTATCGTCAGTAACCCGCAACCTTCCCCTCCAATTTGTACGCTGACAGGCAGTGTTCCAGGTCAAATCCAAGTTCTTTAGCAGTGAGCCCTCAGTCACAACATATAATGACACCAGGAACAGTATACTCGTCTCCCGACACAGCACCGGCAGGCTCAGACCCAGAACAGCAAGTGCGTGTCATTAGCTTCCGACCAAAGCCGCAATGCTGGGATCACGGGTGCAACGGCCGTGAATTTTCAACATTTAGCAATTTGCTCCGTCATCAAAGGGAGAAGTCAGGCGTGGTTGCCAAAGCCGAATGCCCGAGCTGTGGTGCTGTATTCACGCGAACAACAGCTCGGAATATCCATGTCTCTCAAGGGAAATGTAAAGGTGGAGGGAGGGAAGCATCAAGCGAGTGATGATTGGGCCCTTGATGGAGTAGTTTCTCCATCGATTTTCAGCGGCCTATCTTACAACAATACCGTTCAAGTTGGAGCACCACGTTGCCTTTTTCAAAGTTACTGTCGAATGACTACAGCGAAACAGGCTCGTCCCTCGATACCCTCCCAAGAGTGGAGCTCGGCGACTGTGGGAGCCTAGAACAGCGAACGCATTTTTCTAATCCTTTTCAAGACAAGGATTTAGCGAGTCTACAAAAGACATATAGACAGATCTGCATTCATATCTATACATATGGTGGAGTAAGGGGACACTAAATTGATACATATAGTTGATATACCTACATTGTACATACTTTCTTCTCGGGCTAAGCCTACACAACAATGCCAAAAGCATAGTCACGAACCATCTACACGCTGACAGGTTTAATATTTCAATTTTGATAAGTGCAAGTTAAAGGACTCATGCTGATAATCACATTCTGTATTCGTGCATCTTGTATTATATCTAGAAGGGAAGACGCAAGTAAAGAGGGTAAAGCTGATAACGTGCCTCAGGCGCACAACCACCACGTGGCCCTTCACATGCTTACATCACGCATCACCTGACCAGATCATGTTATCCTAGTCCAGTCCATGCCCATGAGTTGGGTGCCTGAGTTCGTCAGGGAACACCGAGTGACTCATTTCTATGCTCTCCACCATGTCACCAGAATCTCTTTAAATGTCGACTGCCCATACTTGTATGACTGTCTGCGACGTTTTCTCTGGAAGGATTTGTCTAACTTCCGGCCAATTGCTCCCTCAACTACTTCGCCAACGTTAATATTTTGGTATCCCAAAATGACTCCATTATCAATAGCATTCTACAACCTTTGTAACATATCCCAAGCTTGCTGGCACTTATACTGTTTATTACCCCCTCATATACTTCAGGCTGCTTTAGTACCTATCTAAATTATTCTATATTTGACCGCTCGCTTCAATTCGCTGTTCCGCTAAAGAGCCAGTACAGCTTGCTTTTGGTACACCTTGCCTTGACGAGTCTGAAGTATGGCGTCCATATTCACTTACGATCCGGACCCGCCAAGGGTCTCTTCCCCATGGTCCACCTCTGGATCCTCCACCCCACAGATAGCTGGGATTGGGGCCCGTCCAGGGACGCGGAATCAGTCCGCTACTAGTCTGGATCGTCCAGATGCCGACATCTTATCTGACTACGGCATCACGAAGCTAGAGCCGGAGCCGCAAGAAGGGCCAACTGAGTACAAGCTGCATCTTCTTCTTCGGTCAAGGAGACTCTATACAGCTATGTCCACCGGCCACCTTGTTGGTGGTTCATATCACTCGCGCTTACCTTTATCAATATCGGTTCCGACACCTTCCAGTTGCGAATCGACCTCAAAGCAATTCCAAGTTCGCTCTACCCAGAGCCGTCAGCAACGATTGCAGCAACTAACTACTCAACTTTTGTGGCGCCTACAGCAGTCTTCGCCCTTCCATTCGTCTACCGCTGCCAATCTTGTGCTCCCCGTTCTCCCAGAGGCAGCATTGGAACTTGGAATCCCTCAGAAGCCGGCACGCCTACTCCCTGGTCTTGAGGAGAGTCAGGGCGCTCTGTATGAGATCGGAGTTGCCGATGATGGTACTTTTGTCGGGCTTACCAATGATGAGCTGGAAGAAAGCTTGATGAATTTACAGGTAATGGCTGGTAGCCTTGGTTGTAAGGTCGAGATTCTTCGCCGGGTAATCGTTGGGAGCTGCGAGTGGGCCGAAGATACATGTGCACTAAGTTCTGACACTGGAAAAGTTCATGCGGAAGACCTGTGGGTTGCTGAGGCTCTAGTCAGTCCAGACTGGGATTATTACCGAATCAAATCGCCAAAGAGTGGTCCCCACGAGGGCGAATCACCGTCACTGGCAGCTGTACAGGGAGGGCTGGAGGGTGATCATTCCAAAACGGAGCAAATACGTATCTCCATCACTGGTCCAACTACAGCTGGAAAATCGTCGCTTCTAGGCACACTGACCTCATCTGTCCTCGACAACGGAAGAGGAACCAGCAGACTTGGTCTCCTCAAGCATCGGCACGAAATTTCTTCTGGGATCACTAGCTCAGTTGCACATGAACTGATAGGATACGCTGCCAATGAACTGTCCGAGGACTCCCTCGATGTGGTCAATTATTCATCGGGCAATGTTGCAGCGTGGGACGATGTACATGCAGCCTCGATACAGGGACGTCTGGCATTCGTCTCTGACCTCCCAGGATCGGTTCGTTACCTGAAATCCACGCTTCGGGGCCTGATAAGCTGGGCTCCGCACTATGTGTTGTTGTGTATTCCAGCAAATTGTGACGATGGGGCCACACAAGAGCCTCAAGCCGATTCCGCGGAGCAAACTACCGATATCAACTTGGCATTATCACACCTCGAGCTCTGCAATAAGTTGGAGATCCCTACAATAGTAGTTATCACTAAGATGGACCTTGCATCTCGCGGTAGCCTCAAGCAAAACCTTACGAAAGTCCTATCTGCATTGAAACTTTCTGGCAAAAAGCCCGCCATGCTGCCCGTGCAATCTGGCAGTCCTGAGGCTCCACTAGATCTGCATCACGTCGGACGCAAGGAAAGTGCAGAAATTAAGAAGCTGATCGCTACAACAGAAAATTGGTCTTTTACTGTTCCAATAATCCTTACAAGTGCCGTTGATGGCTCAGGAATAGGGAGGTTACATGCTTTGCTGGGAAATCTCCCAATCCCTGCAAGACGACCTCTACGAACCATTCCCCCATCAAGGGCGGTACCACCACCGGTACTTCCCACCAACATTTTCGACGTAGATGAAGTGTTCGCCATTCCCCCGTCAAAAGTCTACTCAATGTCCGCGGAAAGTTCCTCGAAAGATAGTCACGGGGTGGTTCTCTGTGGCTTGGTCCGTTACGGATCAATTTCAATAGGTGATGAGCTGGTCATCGGGCCTCTTCTAGATAACGCCCTACCGGAACATGGAGGTAGGATCCGATCAGAGCGGCGCCCAGACGCTCAACCCCAGTGTGAACCTTTTCGGAGTAGGCCATCATCAGGAGACTTTTCCACCTCGTTTGTTCAAGGCTCCTTTCCAGGAAAGATACCCTTCCCAACTCAAGCGCACTGGCAGCGTGTCCGTGTAGTCAGTGTTAGAAACCTCCGATTGCCCGTCCGGAAGTTAGTTGAAGACCAAGTAGGCACAATAGGTATTGTGCCCCTCCCCAGTTCCCAAGATGAGCCTCCTCCTCGGATTGGTAGGGTTAGAAAAGGCATCATCCTGGCTAGCCTTCCAGCATCACCTACCAACTCCATTCCCAAGTCGCTATTATTCCACACAGGCTTTGTCGCTAGCTTCGACTCTAGCCAGTTCGCTTCGTCGCTGTCCCCCCCACTATTACTGGGGGGGAATGCGACCGTATATATTGCCAACATTCGGTCCACGGTGAAAGTGACTTGCATGGCACTTGCGAATGAAGAAGTCATCTCTTCGCCTCCGTCACCAACAGAACCCGAGTTCTTCAGCTTCGATAACGATGTAAATGATCGTGATAAAAGTGGCCAATCCGAACTCAACCATATGATCAGGTCTTCAGCCGATTCGGGCGTTGGGGATGTTAAAATGACATTTTGTTTCGTGACGTCCGTTGAATGGGTTGAAGTTGGGTCTCGCGTACTTGTCATGCCAGGGCCATCGGCTGCATTGGCATCTGCACATGGCCCAGGCTCCCTTTCCGGGCTTGAGGGTTTTGTTGGTCGGGTTTGTGACGTGGTTCACATCGATTCCAGTAAATAATATATCTATCAAAGTTGTTGGATACAGGAGAGCTATGTGGTTATATGTTTAATGTTTAGTACTTTACTTCTTCTTTTTCCTTTTGTTCAATTCACACGTGGGTTATATGTTTTCCTGAAAGTTTTGAATGTAGTGTACTCTGTATACTCCGCCCTTGCCGCTAAAGATCCTGGAACTAAGCAAGTGGCACGTGCGGTGTGGGGGTGTGACTGATCGGCCGCAGGCGGCCAACGTGCCGTTGTTAGTGGTGACTTTAAATGACCTCAGGCTCGCACGCATAACCCAGACTTGAGCAACAAAGCCGTCCTTCGGTTGACGAGACTTCAATACTCAACGTGACCTTGGCCCTCCTGGCCAGAACGCGTATGAAACGATTTGTCCTCTCGTGAGCACTACTTCTGAGTATCTGAAACTTGACTGAGTTTAATTGGATAGGTATCCATTTGATTTGGTGGTTCGTTCCCGCCGCCGCATCCTCAGCTCCAGTCGGGTCCTCATTCATATTACCTACTTCATTTTACCCCGGATTTGACCCGCCACATTCCGTGGCATCCTCAACAATCAAATAGTCAAGATTTCGCGCGACACAAGGGATACGATCGCTCTTGCTGGCTGTGCTGCATTCTACGCCGCTTACTACTATTGGCCTTGTAATGTCCTATAGCTATCTCAAGTACCTGTGCGCAGCTAGTACGCAATGACCTCATCTGTCAGTAACGTGGTAGAGGTGAGCAGCGCGCATGCGGGTTTTGGAATCAGCACCGATTTAAATCAACATTCGGATGACGACGATGAATTTCTTTCAAGTGCGAGCACAACGTCCGATGGGGGCCAAGAACGTCCTATGGAATACAAGCATCCTGCGTCAGAATCTATGAGCTGTCAACAGAGCTCCCCATGTTACTCCTCAGCGGGGTCATCGTCAAACAGTTTTCGAGCTCAGGAAGTTGAGAAATATGGGGTGAAACTGGTAGAAAATAAGTCTATATGTGACAGCAAAGCTACGAGGGCTACGAGACGGCCTCTGCATTTTCTTGACCTACCCATGGATATATTGCAGGTAATCATTAAAGAGGTAAGTACGGGTCAACTCTCTTTTGGACAGCCCTTTCTCTCTGTTGCTAATTGTAGTCCTCTTCCCTGATCATATAGGTGACGCATACCAACGACTTGACCTCACTAGCATTGACATGTTCCGGTCTACATGCTCTAGCCATACCCCAGATGTATTCTCGGTTTGATATCGTATGGCCAGAACCCATGTCGCCGTCTGTCCATCCCACAGGTGTCGATGCTCTTTCATACGGCTTGGCAACCTTGGTAATGGGCGAAAATGTTTTCCACGAACTCCCTCCATCCCGCCGTCCCGTTTCGCCCTGCCATTATTGCGGCTGTAGGGCCCAGCATGTTCAACAAGGTTCCCGATTTGAGACAGATGGCATGCGGAGGATACGTCGAGGGAATCACTATGCACAATATACACGCAAGTTTTCCGTGGGAAATGGACCGCCGGAGTGTGTCCAAGAGTACTCTGTGACGAAAGAAACTGGCAAAATGCTGGGCACGTTGGTAGCGTTGGCCATCGCTCGCATGGTAAACCTAGAGTCTTTCATTTGGGATATGCCGACTGGAGTTTTGCGGGACGTTTGGATAGCGCTATCATCTCTAGCAGATCGACCGGGGCATGAATACCGTCTAGAACGTGTTTGGGTTCGTTGGCACGATAACTCTATGATACGCATGGCTCGGACACCATCAGACATGACACTTCCGGGAATGCCATCTCCATTTATCTCGCCATCCGCTAGGTCAACGCGTCTACACAATTATGCCCATGTAGAGTATCCTACCCTCTCGATCCTACCCCCGCTGAAGAGCTTAAGCGTCCTCGATATAGATGAGTCATCATATCTTGAGGAGATGGCCGTGCTCATTGAGCGCTCACGGGAGCGCTTAAAAGAACTACGGGTCGGGATATCCTCGAGAGTCTACCAATACAACTGGTTAAAAGCATTGGGGGGCTGGTCTCCTGTGCTACAAGACGCGTCCAACCCCGTGGTGTCCGGTTGGCCTAAAGTTGGCGGCGTACTCGGTGTCCTCCTGGGTAATCCCCACACTCAGTTTCCCTTTGAACTAGCAGCCGATCAGCCTTCATCAAAAGAGGCGCAACCGGGCCAACATGACAGTCACCAGGAGCTTAACGGGCCGGTTCTGCCAGTCGGGTATCTTGCTAGTAACGGTACTCCTGGTGAATATCCAGCTGCACAATCTGCAGATACGGTACCCCTAGGGCAGTCTCCCAAAACCACTGGTGTTCCTAGGATGGATAGTGTGGCATCTCCTCATCCCACCCAGCTATCGAGACACGGAGATCTGCCAGGACCTTCAAACAAACATTTAGGCGTCGACAGGCCCACGGTATCCAACTCGACGACTGGCCCTAAGTCGGACAGATTGAAGTTGGAGGTCTTCGAACTAGAGCGCGTTTGTTTATCCATCCCAGTCATGATGCATGCGCTTGACTGGACCCGGCTTACGACTCTTACAATCCTTCGCTGCGATGGTCATGAAAAGCTCTGGAGAGCGCTTCGCCGCCAGTTTTCTCCGTCTGGTACACTGCGCCCTAGTTCAAAGCCAGAAAATAAAGACGTAAATAGCTCCTCGTCAGAGTACTCTCTAAAGCTCAAGCATATTCACACAGATGCTGTGTCCCCGTACCTGTTACTCTTTATCAAGGATGCCATTGCGCCGAACACACTGGAGACCTTATTTTTGCATGAGGCTCCGATGTACGACTCTGTCGTTCATGTTGACGCAATTTATCGAAATGTGATTCGTAACCATCGAACAAGTTTGAGACACATCTTAGTTGATAGCACAGAGCGGTCCTCCGGTGGAATCGAACTCGGCACTAATAATCGCTGGCGTAAATGGATGTTCACTCGGGAAATGATCTCCTTCATCACCAGCGGCCGTATGCCACGGCTGCGCGAACTATCGATGACGATGCATTCTAAAGACTGGGTAAGTTTGTCGCTATCAAGGCTTCATTGTGAATCCCGTGCTAACTCTCTTCAGCATTACTTTCTCCAGAGGCTCCCCAATATGCCCCAGCTACGCGCCCTCCATATTCCTCACATATCCCATCCTATCCATCGAGACCCGAAGGAACTCGCATTACAGGTCCTTGATATTGTTACTATTCGCCCCGAGGTTGGAATAAGCTACATTGGAATGATAAATAAGTGCTATGAAATCCTTGAGGCCAAGCGTGGTGATAAAGACGACATTGATGATGTGGACGACAGCCACAGTGAAGGCTTTGTTCCGGGCAGCGATGACTGGGCACCGTCTGACACAGACGATGATGATTCAGATGGCGGCGCCGCCGCCGCAAGCGCCATAGAGTCAAACTCAGAATTATCATCAGACGACCAAAGTTCATCAGAAGGAGACGACTCCGACCTTGAGAACAGCAAATCGCGGGTGGCCTTTCGGCTACGGGAAATTCTATTTTATGACGATAAGATCTCGATTTTTAAAGCACGACACGGAGTTCTATGACCTGCAAGTTTGTTTATTGTCAATGGCATGGTGTTGGACGGTTCGATTGGATTATTTTTCCCCTTTCCTCTTCTTTAGTTAGTGTTATTGCCTTCCCCACGACCTTTGAGATACCACTTTATCGAGCCATGACAGAATAGAATTCATGTTTCTGTCTATCTATGATGCTGCATGTTTCGGTGATAACATTGCATGACAATAAAATGCCGCTGCACCTCATACTTCTCTGAAGTGTGTGCATTTAGTAAAAGCATTTATCGGAGCATTCCAATTCCGAGATGTTCTATCCCAGGGACGATCTCTCCCTGTATCCCAGTCGAGAAACTGGGCAGTGCATAGATGTGAGCTTCCATAACTAATACATCGCATGACTAAGTTGTGCGATTAATGCCCGCACTAACGACGGCTGAGTAAGGTGAATATGGATGACTAAGCCCAAACCACCTCTGCAATCACCGCCGCAGCAAGACAGCAATCGCAAGGCTTGAAGGTACATCTGGTCCCGCCCAATCCGTCAGTATTCAGATAATCCATTTGTGTTAATACTTATATTAATACGATCATTCTTTCTCCGTTCTGATTTTTTTGGCGTTTTGCGAATAAACCTCACCATGAAGCTCGTCCGGTATGTCGCCCCAAGCTATTGAAGAGCTGTTCCCACCAGCAATTTCGCGACCACAAGCTCGTCAACCGATACTGACATGGTTTGCTTGCAGGTTTTTGATGAAGTGCGCCAATGAGACGGTGACTATTGAGTTAAAGAATGGTCAGTCCAGCCTTGTCGTAGCTCTGGCAAATCCCACCTGTCGCACTCGCACACGTCTCGTCAGATATCTTTTCTTTCCTATTCCGTCTAACATTTGACCCCAGGCACAATTCTCCATGGCACAATCACATCGGTCTCCCCGCAGATGAATACCGCGCTGCGCACCGTGAAGATGACCCCCAAGGGCCGTGACCCTATCTCGCTCGACACCATTAACATCCGAGGCTCGACAATCCGCTACTACATTCTCCCGGACAGTCTGCCACTGGACACCCTTCTTGTTGACGACCAGCCAAAGCCTAAGAACAAGGCGCGCAAGGAGGCTGACCGCGGCGCTCGCGGCGGCCGTGGAGGTCCTCGTGGCAGGGGCCGTGGACGCGGCCGTGGACGCGGACGTGGATTCTAAACTGGAAAATAGACCATGGCTAGGAGTTCTTTTCTTCTTCCGATTTGATTCGTTTTGGGTGATATCTGCGATGGTTTCATTTTTGCACCTCGAGGGTTCAGCTTCTTCTATTCCTTTGTGCGATGGGCGGGAAAAAAGAGAGTTCTAATTTTACTTTTTTTTTCTTTTCATAAATCTTGTCGGATTCTGCAGTCGTATGCATCAGCGACCGAGAGAGTGCTTTAAATCAGCGAGACTACCAGTCTTTTATACGCGGTTGTTTTTGGCACGATTGAGACACAGCCATACCTCGGGTCTCGTGCAAGCTCAAGACATGATAGGTTCTTGTCGCGGGGAGAGTGGGCTTTATCACGCATGAGCGAGGAAGCGAAATCATCAGACATTACGGGCTGATACGCGTTGGTGGGGGGAGAATCCGTGGATCGACTTTGAAAGAAGTATGGGTAGCATGGTGTGCCGTGCGACGCTTGAAAACGATATCTCGCAGAAATATGATAACCTTCGAAAAGAATCTGTGACGGATTACAACGTTGCACCTGTAAAACATCACTCAATCAGTCATATCGGTCATTAGTCTATTGCTCTATTTTTTTAATCGCGATAGATCCGTATTATATCATCATCGCCATATTACTCCGTTTCCTTCCATATCCGAACAATAACCAACTTCTCCCACCCAGCCTGCTGACCACTGTTCCCAACCGTCTCTGCCTGCCATCCATCCCCCCAAGCCCTTATCCGCTCCTTGACCTCCTGCGGCCGATTCTGCGCACAGAACAGCACATACGCCACCCCACGGCCCGGAGCCAACAACCCCGGGATCTCATCCAACAACCGATCCGTTGTCTCCATCCCATCTCTTCCCCCAGCATACGTCAGTGACAAGAAATACGAGTCGCGCTCAAATTTTGCAGACCTCGATATGCCCAACTCGTCAACATCCTGTTCCGTAACGGAGGGTAACCGCGGCAGCTCTTCGCTGGGCACATATGGCGGATTGAACAGCAGGACATCCACGCTGCCTGGGCGAAGGGAGCTCCCTAGGTCGGCCATGACTGAGGACAGGTACACGGTCTTCTGATTGTTGGTTTCCGCAGATTCGTTATCAGTCTGTCGTTCTTTGATTGCTTTCGTGGCTGTTTCACGGGTTGCGATGCAGGCATTCCGGTTCACATCTACTCCTAGAGGGAGGATGTCGCGCCGCCCGAAGATCACTTGCGAATTGGCTGCTACGAAGCCGAGTACGACTCCGGAGCCAGTTCCAAGCTCAACGACGAGGGGGGAGGCAGTGGGTTGGTCCGGGGACGAGGGGTTGGCGTTGAAGCGCTGGGTGAGCCATGCTGACTCGGACGGTGAGGCAAGGGTGTCGAGAAAGAGGTAAGAGTCCTCGGAGGGTTCGTAGATGGTGTCAAAAGAGACGTGGGATGTGCACGGCGTGGGGAGCATTTTTTCCCCTTTCCTGTATTGTTTCCTTGATGTATTTCCCTTGGTTTTCTTTTTCACACCACTCAACAATTATTATTCAATGTACTCCGTTCTGGATATAAATAGTTGTCAATAAAACACCAATGTGCACCGGTAAACAGTTCAATATTCGCAGTACACTATAGTATCTCCCATTTACTCTGCAATTTAAAGTCTCTCTCAGATAAACCCGATAGACGGCCTAATCCCAGGCCTCCAATTGGTCAATCGCTCTCCGCCTCCGCCAAAACCGCGGCAATAATCAATTATCATCATCATCGGTCATATCGCTGTCTCTCTCTCTCTCTCTCCAAAGAAACCCCTACAACTGCAATTGAAAATACCCGACCACCACAATGCGCGCCCTCTCTCGCCTCCTAATGGCCACGCCTTCAACCATGGGCTCCAAGTCCAGCCTCAGCGAAGCCCTCGCCCTCCTCCCTCCCCTCCAACTCTACCGCCGCATCCTCCGCGTCCACCGCAAGAAACTCGACCCCGAGATGCGCATCCTCGGCGACTCCTACCTGAAGAGCGAGTTCAGGGCCCATCGCAATGTGGAGAATCCTTTACATATTGTACGCTTTTTCTTTTTCCCCATCAATCCCGTTATATACATTTACCCTTCTGGGGGTTCATTGCAAAAAAGGGCATAGAGTTCAGAGAAACAGCTACTAACTCTGGGGCGGGAATGAATCTAGATCGGGTTTTTGACGGAGTGGCAGTTATACGCTCAGAAGTTGGAGGGGGATACCTGGGTCGGAGAGAAATTGGATAAGAGTAAGCTCGATAAGATGAGTGGTATGCTTTTTTCCTTCTCTCTCCTTCTCTCTCGCTGTCTCTATGCTAGTATTATATTGAGGCTAACGACTGACAACTATACAGACCAGCAGATCGGCCAATTATACGAGCTCATGAACACTATCAAGAACAAGGATGGGGAGGGAGAAGGCGAGCAATAAGTGAGTGAATTCGGGGTATCTCCATGATAACTCTGGGGGGCTACATTGAATTGCTTGTTTCTACCATATTCCTCGCATGGTATAGGTGATATATGTTATGTTGCGGGAGGCGTGGCGACGATGTAGACCATTACCCAGCCCGGTGACCCCGGTTGATATCTCGGGGATGGATAGAAAGGACGCCATGGGCTGGATCTGATATGATATTGGCGTGCCTAGGCGACATGCCAGTTAACAAGCCCGGGGGGTATTTCTGGTGTATAATAGAATGTACTATATTACTATCTGATTTTGGCAGTGCTTCGAATTGTACATACATGGATGAAGATACGAGATACTGAATCTTTATATGTAAGGGTTGCCAATTAGTTACTCAAGGTATATATATATCTAAAGCACATGCATATACATGATGCATCGGCATGCGGAGGGTACCATGAACATGCTACTAATATCTCACTCACTCACTCGCATATGTATACTTAATATACGCTTCAATCCGAAGACGGAAAAAAAAAAAGCGAGATAAGTTTAACTGGTTGAACCAACCAACCAATCCCAGATGTGGTTCACGCCCTTCCCAAAACAAGCACCAGAATCAATGACTAATCACGCGATAAGACCGGATATAAACTTTTATATACCCCAGAAAAAAAGACCGGCAATCTACAACATCTTTTTACTCCCCAGAAACCCAATTCCAGTTGTTACCAGTAAAGCCAAAAGAAAAAGAAGATTAACCAATCACCCAATCCCCAATCCCAAACAATCAAAGAAAGAAAGAAAGAGAAAGAAGAAGAAAAGAAAAAAAAATGCCCTCCATCCTCGAAGACCCCACCAGCAAACTCCCCGCCCCCGAAACCGCCCAACAAGCCTCCCAAACCCTAACCCCGCGACGGGCCCAGCTGAAGGATGGCACCCCCGTAACGCTGTACCCCGTGGCCAACGGGCCGCAGAGCATTCCCGCGGACCTGGTTGCGCTGCTGCACCGCGAGTTCAGCGAGGAGATCAAGGCCGGCTGTACGTATCCCATGGAGGAGCCCATGACCTTGGAGCGCTTCGCGGATTATTGGTTCGGCACGTTTGCTGTTGTGGCTGTTCTTGGAGAGGAAGAAGCGTTGCGTGAGGGCCGCGATTGGGAGAAGGAGTGCTTGGGGACGTTTTATATTAAGCCTAATTATCCGGGTTTGTTCTTTCCCTCCCTCTTTATTTCTTTATTTCTCTCTCTCTCTCTCTCTCTCTCTCTCTCTCTCTCTCTGTGTGTGTGTGTGTGTGTGCTTGTACTTTGACGAATGGAGATTGAATGAAGTGCATATGAGCAAGATCACTAATATAGCCACTATCTCCAGGTCGGTGTTCACACGTCTGTAACGCCGGGTTCCTAACGACCGTTGCCGCGCGAGGCCGCGGAGTAGGCATTGTAATGGGGGAGACGTATCTAGCATTTGCCCCGAAGTTGGTAAGTGCAGTTCTCTACTTTTATTTATTTATTTATTTGGGTCTATCGTCACACTCACTGTGTGTGCCCGCCCCTCCCCCGGGTGTTTGTTTGATTGAGTGACTTAATTGACTGACTGATGTTTAGGGCTACAAATACTCCGTCTTCAATCTGGTGTTTGAGAATAATGTGGCGTCGGTCAAGATCTGGGAGCGATTGGGGTTCAATATCATTGGCCGCGTGCCGGGTGCGGCGCGGTTGGCGAATAGTGAGGAGTTGGTGGATGCGTTGATTATTGGGAGGGATTTGGTCTAGATGTGAGTTAGTTATGTGGGAGAGGGAGTAATTACCTAGTATTAGTTGTGGTTTGGGTGGAGAGGGGGGAATTTTGTATATAGATGAATACTAGATAGAATAGATCCCCCGTTGAGTTCTACTAAGATCTTTGACTAGTGTTAACAGGGTTTGGGGAAAATCAGAAAGTACCCTTGACGAGGTTGTATTACTATATAGGGTTGGTTAACTGTGATCTTTCTTTTATACTATATATATATATATAGTGTAGATATATGTTCTGAATGGGCATGTATGATTTATCTGATGGCTTGATGGTCCTACTACTTCGCTAACTATATCGAATGCAATTAATTGGTAAATATAAAGGCAAATATGATTTCGCGGAGGGAAGGGGAAAAAAAAAAGGATTCATAAAAATCAATGCCATGCACCAGTACAAGAACGCTAATCACAATCACAATGCGAGAGGGGAATCAAGAAAACCAGTCTGACCCGCAACGATATGGTATATGGCGACACCACAAAGTACCCGAACCGCAATGCACACACATAATACAGGGGCAACAAATATGCAAATATAGAGTGAAATAGTACAGAAGACAGAACCCAGGGGTGATGAGGGTGGTGGCGATACGGCAGTGGCAAGACTCCGTCGCAGACAGATTCGAGTAATTTACCGCCACGGCGGACGTTCATTCAGCTTACTACGAGTGCCCGCACTGCTATCCCGGCCGCTTTTGTTTCGCGGCAAAGGAAGCAAGCTGATGCGGCGACTGCCCCCATGACCCAGTGAAGTGCCCGGACGCTCAGCCTTGGTGGGACTGAGCAGGCCACGGCCATAATCGTGGGAGATACTGCGACTAAACGACAACCCGGCAAAGCTTTGCCGGCTTCGAGGAGCGTTGTTCATGCCCTCTGTCCCTGGTGGACGCCGAAGCTTGCTGTAGGGTGGAGGGTCAAGGAGGGTACGATTGGGTGTGGGGGAGCCGGTGCGGTTGGGGCTGCGCGATGCAAGACGGCTGGAAATGCGGCTAGAGACGCGGCTGGGGGACCGTGCTCGAGATGGAGCGGGAGATACACAAACATCCCGACGAGACATCATTGACAAGGGGCGGGAGGTGCGACCTGGAGCCGAGGATTTGCGGAATGGCGTGCTCGACCTGTATACATGGCCGACTTCCAGATCATTGGTGTTCACGCTAGAATTCCACCTAGGGCGATTGTCTTTGGCAGGTGGAGGTGGACGCGACACCTTCGCAGCTGGAGTTGGTGTAAACAGACCACTTGGCTTGGAGGGGGATGGGGCTGTCAGTGTTGGTTTCGGGATCGCCGATTTCTTAGCCGTCAATGTTGCAGTGGGCTGGGGTATCCCGGAGTATCGTCGAACCTTGGCCACGGTACTCCGGGCGACTGAGCCCACAGAACTGCCTCGCCGGCTAGAGCTTCCTAACGAAGTACCCGAGCCTTTGTTAGCAGGAGTCATGACCACTGATGAAGGTGGGGAGCTGCCGGGAGTATCGATAAGACTAGTGGCGGGACTGTCGATGGTGACAATCGTTGAGATAGAGTCGCGCAAGTGCTGGCCCGGGGCCACGTTGTATTCCGTTAGCGACGAATCCATCACCTCCACGCTTCTTTTTAGTGCGTCCATTCTCGACGCCATGTCTGACAGGAGATTCACTGTCTCGCCATTCACTGTCAGTTGGTCCTTCACCCCCTTCTCGATGAGAGATATAACTCGTTCGATCGCAGGGATGTAATGCTGCTTTTTGGCCTCGTAACTCTCAACGCGCTTCGCTAGTCCCGCCGGGTTATGTAGATGAGCACCTGTTTCTAGGGCTTCCTGCAGTTTAGCAATGCTTCGCTCGACCGACAGAAACATTTTTCGCGCCTGCATGCCAGCATTGCGGAACACGAGAACCCACCGGTCCTCACTGAACTCCTTCCGCAGGGCTTCCGCATCCGCCTCCAGGGTCCTATAGTTCTTCTCTAGCCCTTTTCGCCGCTCCTCCATCTCGGCGCAGGCACTGGGGAAGATCCTATCCGCCCTGCCCTGGAACATGGATAACCGCATGGGCAAGAACGCGAGGGATGCCCGTAAGGGCTGTATCCGGGCAAATACAGCGATGAGGTCGGCATGCTCCGAATCATCCTGTGGAGTTTGGATTAGAGGGGTATCCAGGGTCGGCGGTGCATCAAACAAGATACTATGGCGGTTACTATTTGAAAAATTGCCATTGTTCGGAGTTTCCTCGACAATCGTCTCCAGCTCGCTGATATCGAGTCCAGAGCTATTCGACTCTTGATCAGCGGCCCATGCATTTGCCATGTTGATGTGTCGTTTCTCTTCGATCTCGAAGAGTAGTCTGCTCAGATTCTCAACCTCGGCACTGACATCACCCAAAATGGTATTCCAAAGCTCCTCCCATTCCATGGCCAACTCCACTTGTTCCTTAACATTTCGTAGCCGGTTCTTGATATCTGCCCAGCTTTGTAATATACTATCCATCTGGATCACAATGGTCTTCAAACTGTCGGCACTAACATCACCGATGTCATCTCGGAGCTGCACATCTTCAATGGCCTTCACGTAAATGTTCATTAGACCTTCGAACCGCGTGATTGCTTTGTCGATCCCGTCTAACCCTTCTCGTCCCGCTGCTGCCGCCCACTCCACCTCGTCCTCCGCGTCGAGACCACTTAATACATCGGAGGCCTTTTTGATCCATATCTGAATCTGCGTTGCGGATCCGGTGAGGGATTTGACGGCCAATGGCGCGTTCGGTATTGCGGCAATGCTGGCTTCGAGGCAGGACGGTTGGGGCAACGGGATGGAGGTAAGCTGGGTTAGCTGGTGACTGAAGGAGGCGCGCGAGAAGGAGTATATTGATTCGGGGCGTTGTAAACCATGGGGATTAAAGTAGGATTGTACGTTCGAATTGGCCGATGGTGGACGTGGCGAGTCTTTCGATGGAGGCGGAGGGGGTTGCTCAGCTTCGCTGTCACCCGTACTTTGGATATACTTCTCGAAATCTGTTTGGTCATGCTCGACCTCTGGGTTAGAAGGGACATTTGATTCAATGTCCACTGGCGCCGGCGGAGATGCGACGGCAGCCATGGCCATTGGAGCTTCTTTCAGTTCGGGTTCTTCTAATTGGAGTTCTTCCAATTGGGGTTCTTCTAGTTCTTCTAGTTCTTCTGGTTCTTCTGGTTCTTCTGGCTCTGGTTCTTCTGGTTCTCCCGCTTCTTCTGCTGCTCCCACTTCTTCCTCTTCTTCCACTTCACCCGCTTCTTGGGTTGGATTGACGTCTGTCTCTTGGTCGGCTGGCGTTTCTTCGACGATGTTTTCGTTTGCGACAGGCGTGTAGATTTCTTCGTCAGGTTCTACCGGTTCTGACTCCACTGGGAAAGGCAATTCTGTGTCCGGGTCGTGAATCTCCAGATAGGCCGACTCGATTTGTTGCGGTCTACTTTTGCCGCCCAAATGCACAGCATTCCACGAGCGACCTCTCTTTTCTATCTTGATCGATAGGTCCTTATTGCGGCTGTCTAGTTCCTTAATCTGCTCTTCGGGGATCCGACCAACGGTACCTGGGCTGCGGGCAGGAGTCGCGATCTTGTGGCTCCCATCCAACAGCTTGACGCGCGCTGCTAGGCCAGGAGATAGGCGGCGAAGGATGGAGGGACGAATGAGTGACTTGTCCGACCCAGCGTAATCGTGGATATCGTCGAGATCGTCGTCGTGAAGACTACTCCCAAGACTGCGGAGACTGCGCAGCGATGATTTCGACTTGATTCGTCGCGGCGATGAATTCTCTGGGGGAGAGATGGCGACCGCAGGAGGTGGTGGAGGAGGGGGAGATGATAGCAACTGGGATAATGCCGACTTGGTGGGCGTCTTGGGACCGGCATCCGGGGGGGCGGGTGCGGTTGTGACAGTTGACGTGGTGAACATGGCACGTATCGACGGGGGCAACCGCCCTGGTCTGTTTGTGTTGTTGCAGTAGTGTGAGAAAAGCTGGGAAAAAATAGCGTGGAATGTGGTTGGAGCAAATCAAAGTTCTTTGGGCGCGTCTTTTGGGTCTTGGTGGTGGGTGGGAATTCGTCAGTATGCAAGACGGTCCCCCCTTTCTAATATGACCACCCTGGTCGCTTGTTGCTAGTTGTCTGCAAGTATAAATAAACAGGAAAACCCAAAAAAATAAAAAAACAAAAAAACAAAAAATATATAAAATATATCAAACTAGTAAGCCAGCCACTAGTTAGTATTTATGTGCAGTCAGACGAGTCCAAGATTAGTCCACAGCGTGAGTTTTTCTTGAGAATAACAGTTGGGGGCGATACAGATGATCGGCTACATGATAAGTAGTTGTTGTCAGTTGTTGAGGTGGTATTTTTGATTTTCTGGGTTTGGGCAGCGGGTAATCTGGCGGCGGAGGGAACCTTAAAAGACCGCAGCGAAATTGGGAGAGGGAAAAAAAAAAAAAAAAAAAGAAAGGAAAAGAAAAAAGAATTTGGGATGAAGTTGGCCGTTAACTCTCCCTTGAACGTATTCCGACGGCCGTTGATCGTCCCTTCAGGAGAACACTACTAGTAGTGTATATTTCCCCTTCCCGGTAAGGTCGTCTTGTCTCGGTTTCCTTTTTTTTTTTTTTTTTT
>ML736318.1:0-79669 GCA_009193595.1 Aspergillus bertholletiae | reverse complement strand
AAAAAAAAAAAAAAAAAAAAAAGAAAACCTCAAAAACCCAGGGGCATTTACATGAATAATAACCCTGAGGGTAATTAAACTAAAATGAATAATGGGATCACACCAGTCCAATCCCAAACAAAGACCTGTACAAAACCAAACAACCGAGTGGCGGAGCAAAACTCCAAGCACACTACTAGCTATAGCAGCTCCTTCTACGGAGTACCCTAGTAGTTCCTTAGTATTGTAGTACTATAGCAGGCTGACCTTAGTTACTATCTCAAGTTGTTTTCCAAACCAGAACCCTGAAACAGTCAATTCCTGGTGGAGAGCAATCAATCTCACCCCCAAATGACAGAATGAACATCAACGCCTCGAACTGTGACAGTTCCAACAGCCACTAGTTCGTACTTAGTAGTAGTTAGTAGTTAGCAGTAGTAATCATGGACCGGCGACCCCCGAAGAAAAAAACCCATTCGGCACGGCGCCAAGTCCCACCGCCACAATAGGGCAACTTGGCTAGCTTATGCCTAAGGGAGCATATCTCACCACTTCCAGACAGCAACTACTATGGTAACTTAATGCATGCAACATGAGCCATGCAGGTGTGAATTGTCCGACTACTGAAACTTAGGTAAACAAGAAGAAAAAAAAAAAAAAGGAAAAAAAAACAAGGCTCAATAAAAATTCAACGTCTTTTTCTTTTTCTTTTTTTTTTTTAAAGGGAGGGTGGGATGTTCTCTTTACCTTCTGAAAAGCATGTGTGGTGGCCCTGTTAAAAAAGTCTCCACTTTCAGGGCCCTGGGCTGATTCCAATTTACTCCGTAAAATTATATTAACGTCTTGGCTCCTTGGACCCTGGTTTCGCATCGTTCTTGGGGTTTCTGTCAGGTATATTGGCAAGATTTGTCGATCTTTGAGGGGGAAGTCTTTTTTGGCAGCATGTGACTTGTTATGTTCTTTTTTTCTTTTGAGAGTCATGTTTAGATATGATGCTTTTTTTTTTTACTACTCAGCTGGAGAGTCTTTTTTTTTTTTGTTTTGGCTATTTTTATCTGTGGTCAGTTACTAAGGACTTCGGTTTTTCTTGTTGGGTTCCCATTAAGTAATTCGCTTGGTTGCCGGTGGTCCGAAAGGTCCCATAGGCAACAACTCAGTACTTACTACCTAGTAGTACTACTGTAGCTGCCAGGAAGCTTTCCGAGGGAGTTCTAGTCGAAGTCAATGACGATGATGATTCGATCTCTCAACGGGTTTTATATTATGTGGATGCCTGGGCAGGTTAAGTAACTCGCTTACCGACTGATTGACTGCTACTGACTGGGATAAATATACTAGCGCAGGCGGTAACATTCTTCACAGTCCGAATCTATTTATATCTCTAAGTTCTATACGAATATTCATCCATCTATCGCCAAAGAATCTTCCTCTCTGTACGCCAAGATCCACTTGTCACAACCCCGCTCATCAGGCATCGAGATAATCATTGCATCATGTCCTCGTGAAGATGCGGAACTCCAACTGGATCCACCAAAAGAAAAGGCAATACAAGAAGTTAAAAGGGAATAAAAAAAAAAAAAACATAGTACTGTACATTTGTCACGCCAGCTCCCACGAATCCAATCCCTGCAACTCGTTCCATTGATCTTCTAATTCGCGAATAATCCATCCCGTGCGCCAGCCCACGGAGCTCTCCACCTGGGTGAGGAATTTGAGCGATCCCCGCTTCTCGGCAGGGTGGCGCAGGCAGTGTCCATCTATGGGACTGCAGGTTAGGACGGGGAAAGCGACTGACTCAGCTGGGGAACGGCACAACTTACATCGATACAAGAGGTGGCAGGCCATAAAATAGGCATTTTCCACCGTCTCGTTCGAGGAGGATAGCCCAATCACTTGCACCACATGTGACGCGATAACTTGCTGCGGATAGTAAGTATATCGAATCGCTAATAGTACTCCGCAGGACGAACCTCTTCTATCCGTCTCAGCCGTGCACGCTCATAGTTGCTCACGACGCCCCAATGGCGGTCCGACGACGTGAGCAGGATCTGGCAGGTGTGGTAATACTGCAGTCCAACCACTATAACCGTCAGCATCTCTCTCGATTCCACACTCTGATCCCAGGTACCTACCAGCTGGGGGTGACATGACCCACAATTCCGGAAACGGCCGATTCTCTGCCGGATTGGCGTCTTTGTACTGCAATGGCTGCCAACTGACCGGTCTGTCGCGGTACCACCGCTCCACACGGCTGGACAAATCATGCCAGTCCTCCTCGTCCACAGCCGCAACATGGCCTTCTGAGCAAAGTTGGATTATCCGGGCACAATAGAAGATGATTGTGTTAGCATAGGCGGCATCATCGCCTCGCTTGAAAACGGATGACCGTTCATAGTTCCGGAGATCCAGCTGCATAGGCTGATTCTGCACAATAGATGCGTAGATGGCCTGCCGTAGAAACTGCCAGCTCGCAGCCTCCGTCAACCCGCCAGAGGATGCAGCCCGGGACATGGTATTGAGCAATCGATTAGAACCAAGCCAATGGCATTTCTCGTCGGTCGTACTCTCAAGTTCCTCGTAGATGCGCAGGATAACCACGGAGATAAGCATGTTGTCATCGTATGTTTCCTCCGGCCGCGCGAGGGAGGCGAGCAACAGCTCTACGCATTGGCTGTGGTATTCGGAGGCCTCCCAATCGCTAGACCCAGACATGATCGCATCGTGTCGTGCAGACAGCGCCAACACTGCTTTCAGAACCATGGGTACATGTAATGCTCTGCGAGGCACCTCGGTGTTAAAATTTGACCCTGAGTCACAGATATCTAACTGTTATATTGATCAGATCTTCCGATATTGGGATGTACGACGCAACGGTCTCTTACCCAATGCGAGATTTTGTTGATGTATAAGCGCAACAGGAACGCCTCCCGCGATGTCATTGTTGACGAGGAGGTCGATCGTGGAGTGGATGGAGTCACTGGCGACCAGGTAGTAGTGGACGCCAGAGGAGAGACGATATCATGGATAGCAACTGGCGAGATCGCTGTGGCTTTAGTTGAATGCTGTTCATCGTGTATTGAGGGGGTCGATATTGCCGGTTCCACGTGTGGGATGCCAATGGCTTCATCGTGTGGATTCAGCGATCCGGAAATAGGTAGGTGGGCGGCGAAGGGGTCAGGGATGTAGGTATGGAGGGTATCTGCAGGGAGCTGGGTATCGTTCTGGGGCTCGGGCAGAGCATCACTTATGCTTCCATCTGTAGACTCTTCGGCTGACTCTTGAACGAAGGTCACTGAATCGAATTAGACAGGGAGTAACAACAGAAAAGAACAGGTAGGTAGCAGCAATGTAACATACAAGACTGAGGAACGTTCACCCATGTCTGTGCAGAGTCCCACTCTAATTCGAACTTGGAGGCAGTCCCGCGACTCTTCTGATATACATGGCGGACAGTCTTGAAACGAAACGGAGGATCAAGGCGACATGTCCGTCCTAAGCGAGCGCACGCATTGCATGACGAGGCTCCCGCACGAGTAGTACACCGAATGTGACGAAGGCGACAACGCTCACATCCCCTTCCAATCCTCATGGCAGCTTGCGGGGCAGTTGGTGCTGAGCGATGAGCGCTGCGGGGAAATAGTACAGATTAAGCATAAGCATGGGCGGATTGGTTTAGTAAACTGATCAACCCGACACGTCGGCGCTCGGCAGGGACAAGCGATCGAGAGTGAAGAAAGGGGTGTTTTTGTCCGAGAGATTACCAGCACCTGGAAGGATTTGAGTTGAGGGATTTGCTCCAGGTTGGCGGCGAGACCTTTAACACACCAATCGAGGCACAGCTTTCCCCGCATTTGCGCCGAAATGGAGAACCATTTCAGCGCGGGTCTGATTGGATGCCCCAGACTATTCAACGCCCCCACCAGTCTGGAATCCATGGGGGAGAATTGAATATCTACTCTCCTACTATCTTACACGTGCCTCCTCCCTGCACGCTATCGTGTCACAAAAAGGGTATCCAGAGCCAATTTTGGCTTTTTAGAAGACTTTTCCTTTACCATGGTGTGTGCTTAATATGCACCTCGCGTTAGTTGGGGCCAATCTACTACAAATCAGGACTGGTCATCTGGTCGCTAACCCTCCGACGGCATTTGACCCTCATTTGCCGACATACGGATCGTCACGAGGCGCAGCGCTAAACGTTCTCGCTCGAAGCCAATCAGCCTTCCCGACTCAATACACTCGTCAATCACTATCGCCATTATCTGTGTGGGCTTGTCTTGCATAATATCACAATGTCATCAGATTCATTGACTTCTATCCCTGGAGAACTTTAAATGATCTTCCATCAAACAAATGGTATAAAGGTATGAGAACGGCAAGTCGTGGGGCGTATATCTCGGAATCGCACTTGAATTTTTATTTTTAGACGCTGATCGTCTTGAATACTCTGTGAAGAATTGGTTAGCATTTGACTTCTCGTGGTCGTACCCAAATAGACATACCCGAATCCAGCAGCGCCAGTAGCCATGATTGTACCGGGCATCTGGGCCTGCCAGTGGATTTCCTTGACCGACTCCATGTAATGCACGAACAGCAATTGCGGCGGAATGTCCGCCATACCGGCTTCCCGGCTCTCCTCCTCGTCGAGTTCGACAGCCAGATCCCACAGAGTCACGGTGTTATCGGCTGAACCAACAGCCACCACACTGTCATCCGTTGGGTGCCATTCGATACTGGTGACAGGCTCCTTGTGGAAGTCGAATGCGGCAACAGGAGATGCCGTGATCTGAGATGATGGCGCCGAGGCATTCGGCTTCCAGTGTCTCAGATCCCAGACACCCCACTGGCCATCGTCGGCACCAGTAGCAAGAAGGTGGAACGTCTGGTTAGACCATGACATGACATTAACATCAGTGTTGGAAACCTTCACATCGACAGCGGGCTTGCGGGACTTGGACCGGACGTCCCACACCTTCACACTGCCATCACTGCTGGCGGAGGCGAAAACGTTCCGCTCATTGGGAGACCATTGCAGCTCTTCGACCGATGAAGTGTGTCCAGCGAAGGGCCGCGTGTCAGTAACCCAACCGCCACCCTCGGTGCGCGTCGTAACGTAGATCAAGCCGTCGTTATCACCAGTCAAAAGTTTGCCCAGTGGCTGCAGAGGAGACCAATCCAGTGCGTAGCCTTCGGACTTGTGCATGCGAAGAGTAGAGAGAGGCTTGGAGGCGGAAGGAGGGAGAACGGTGCCTGGGACATCGAAGCTGGTAAGATGAGGGGTAACGTCGTGAATGACCACCTGTGAGTTCTCCAGCATGGTGGCCGTAAGGGTCTGTGGAGGCTTAGAATAATCTCCAGAGGACGAGGGGGTTTGATGGCAACGGATCCGGTTGGTTGTCGACCCCAAGGGGATACTCTTGTGCTCGAGAATAGGTTCTCCCATGTCATCGTCGTCATCCGAGTCACTTTCGGAGTCTGTATCGTTTTCCTTCTCCATCTTGCTCAATCCACTCATCTTCAGAACCATAAGCTCATTTTCCTTTGATCGGCGTCCCTCTGCCTGTGTACCGGTGACGGCGTAGACGGTCGCGGGAAAGGTCTTGCGGTTGTCGCCTAGATTATCCCGGACAATATCGAACGAAAGACAGGGCCAGGGTGTCGTGAGGGTGTGTAGCATGTTATACGTAGAAGGGTCTGGCGAAAGCACCTCTCCTGGAGCGAGTTTCGTTCTGCCGGGAATGAAAGTCTGTTGATCGACCTCCATCGCATCTGTAGGGCACGGTCACAATTAGAGCTGAACCAGTAAAACCAGACAAGCATAGAAGCTTACCCTTTTCCTCCTCCTCCCGCTCTGCATCAGGGCGGCCATCGACACCGGCCTCGAGGATCTCATCTTCGCTCTCAAATTCGTCCTCGAACTCATCCTCGAACTCCCCCACCTCATCTGGAGGGGCATCGGTCACGGGGCGCCCTCCAGCCTTGAGAGCGGCGGATTGCTCGTCGGAAATGTCGGCAGCTCTTTTAGACATGGTGTACGAGTTTTCTTCTGATCGAGACTAAACCGAAGCTGTCGACGAACCAGTCGTGCGGCAGAACCACCTTCAACAAGAGGGAAAATTACTGATTAGGGTTTCAGGAACTTTTTTTTTTCTGCGAAGCCCGACGGGCAACGGCGCTAAGCCTATCGTGGCGTAGTGGCGATCGGGCTGTTGACGCTCTCCCTCTTCTGGAGCTGCGGCTGGGTTGACCCTCAGGCACTCCCACAGGGGCTGTGGAAAGCTTTGTCCAACAACCCTCCCAGTTGAAACAAACCCCTCGCTATGGATGCGTCACATTTTCCGACCGCCGGCACATCTCATGTGGCGGATCAGATTGAACACGACCTTCATGGGACGGAGGACATGCCTACCGCTGCAGCTTACAAAGACGGTTACAGCAGCGATTCGCGCGCCCACTATTCCTCTCACTCCGCCGTCGAATACCACTCCCCAACTCGCGATTATCAATCTCATGATGATGCCCGGCCGACTCCTTCGCCCTTAACCCAACCCCAGATCCCTTCGTCGTCTCGGCCAAGTTCCGGATTATCCAGTGCCCCCGGCATCTCCCAGACTAGCCAGGATGTCAGCCAGAAACAGGCATCGCAGCAGCAATCGAAGAACAGCGTGGTGATTAAGGTTGGAATGGTCGGTGACGCTCAGATCGGAAAAACCAGTCTGATGGTCAAATATGTGGAGGGAAGCTGGGACGAAGACTACATTCAAACGTTGGGTAGGTGGTAATATTCGAGGGCGCTATTTGTGGGCACGATTCTAACCGTGCGCAGGTGTAAACTTCATGGAGAAGACAATTTCGATCCGGAACACGGAGATTACTTTTTCCATTTGGGATCTGGGTGGCCAGCGTGAATTTGTCAATATGCTTCCTCTGGTCTGCAACGATGCCGTCGCGATCCTCTTTATGTTCGACCTCACCCGCAAGAGCACGCTGAACTCTATTAAGGAGTGGTACCGCCAGGGCCGTGGTTTCAACAAGACCGCGATTCCTTTCCTTGTTGGTACCAAATACGATCACTTTGTCAATTTTCCACGAGAAGACCAGGAAGAGATCTCGATCCAGGTATGTTAGCGTGAAGAAATCTAATGCAACGCCACGCTAATTTGAGCTCAGGCCAAGAGGTTTGCCAAGGCCATGAAGGCCAGCTTGATCTTTAGCAGCACCAGCCACAGTATCAACGTACAAAAGGTGCGAACTAAGATAACTTCTAATCCCAGTTTCTTGCCGATACTAACTATCCATTAGATCTTCAAGATCGTCCTGGCGAAAGCTTTCGATCTGAAGTGCACTATTCCCGAGATTGAGAACGTCGGCGAACCGCTGTTGCTTTACAAGAACGTATAGAATCACGATGAAGTGGAAGTAACGATTATGTACATTGGGACGAAGTGATGTTGACGACTTCTTTTCCCTTGGTATGGGATGAAGTGGCTGCCGTGGGAGGACTTCTACTCTGCGTTTCTAACCGATTCGCCTCTTTCCTTTCCTTTGATTTTCTTTTCTCAGCATTGGGACGCGTCCAGGTTTCTTTTCATGTTCATCATTTTTTTTTTCTTTCTTTCTTTCTTTCTCCTGTGTTAAATTCCCCACCCGTGTTTTTAATCTCTCTTTCATTCCTCCCGCCTCTTTTTTCTTCTCTTTTTTTTGATACATTATAAACCTGCATCTAGAACTCTTGATGGGTTACAGATCAGAACCATGGCGCTATCATCCGGAGCTTGACTGCTCACGAAAGGAACATTGAAACCCATTCTTGAAACCATAAGGCCCACAGTGGAAATACTTACTTGAGTACATGAGATTTGCACAATGTATACAATGTCCAACGTTATCGGTCCCCAGCCTGGCATCCAGCAAGCCCTAATTATATATATCACATTCACAGTCACGTTTTCAGTACTCATAAATTCTCCGGAAATCATTCATCCCATTCCCCACCTCCTGTCTCCCCAATGGCGTCATATCCAACAAATGATACGTCCCGAGAAGGATCTCCATCCCCCGATCTGTAGTCGAATATGTATGAAACACCTCCCCTGCATCGCCCCTCAAAAACACACACAGCCCAAAATACCCGTTCCCCGGCTTCCAAGTGATAACCTCCCCGCCCTTCTCCGCCTCCTCCCACGCCCGGTGCGTCTTCTCCGAACTATAAAACGGAAACCGCCACCCCGTAAGCCTCTTATACTCATCAATCTTCCCCACCGACGCCCTCGCAACCGCCACAAAGCTCGTATCCCGACTCTCCAGATGCCGTAAATCCGGAATATGATCCATGCAGAACGAACACCCCACACAGCCCTTCTCGTCGTGCGGCCCAAGCATAAAATGGTACATGATCAATTGCTTCCGGCCAGCGAAGAGCTCCGGGAGAGTTTTCTCGCCGTCGGCCGTGTCGAACTTGAAGCGCGTGGCATCCGGAACCTCAACTATGGGTAGGGAGCGGCGCGCTGCTGAGAGGGCTTGCAGGTGGTGTGTTGCGGCTTTTTCGAGCCCGAGGTGGGTGCTGTGCGCTTTTTGGAATTCTGTGGGCGAAACTACCTGTTTTTTTTTTTTTTTTTTAACCTGGGTTAAGTAGGTATATATATAGGAGATTTAAAGACGTGGTGGATAGGGATGTTTATTTAGTATAGGCTTAGGAAGGTGTTGTAACTTGTTGCTGTAGGAATACTTACATTCTTGTTCTCTGCGTTCATGATGGGTACGTCTAGATTTTATTTGCCTAAACTGATGATAGAGTAGTGATTGAACAGGTACCTTATGTTAGTACAAAATATGGTCCTCAGAATTGAATCAAATTCAAGTTGACCTAGTAGGAACTATATAGGTATAAGTCGAGAGCAAGAACGTGGGGCCGAGTTCGTATATCTAGGCAACATTTAGGCAATCACTGAAAGCTTCTTTCCAAATGATGTAATTTGTCCGGGTCCCGTGGTTATGTGGATCGTATTCTGGACTAATAGGTTTATGGATCTAAAAGTCTTATACAGACTACGTTGAATGTAGCCATGGATCAAATGGCTGGGTGTTTCCAAGTGGGTGGTTTTTGCTTGTCGTGGATTTGTAATATATATACCGTTCTGGGAGGGGGAGTAAGTGTCATACCACCGCTGGAATCTACTCATGACATGAATAGTCTTCGAGAGCTTTTAGATCTATATTTATATATTATATATAATTGATATATATGTATATGTTCCATTAAAACATAAAAGCAATTTAGACTGCCTAGTATATAGTATGGTAAAACCACAGAAGACTAGGCACCCAGTAACGGCCGACCGAGTCAATACTAAGACGTGAAAAACCCAACCACCACTCACTCAGCGCTCTCCCTCCTTCCATGTTTCGAATTCAAATACTCGTTCCTAGCAGAACACCAAATCAGCACGTATATACAAGCAAACGTACAATGACCGCCCCCCAAAAACCCCTACCTCTCATTGGCCCAGCTCATGGCCGCATAGGCAACCAGAAAGGGCGGCACAACGTACAACACCTGGTGTCTGCATCTCCGGAAGGTATTATATATGGCTGCGTGGAACGCCCCGGCAAAGGGTCTCTGTCGGTTCGGGGATAGGGCATACGTGGCTATACGTATTGGGGTGGGGAGGACTAGTATTGTCAATGGAATCCTGACAATGGATTATATATACCCTTTGGACTGATTGATCTGATCTGTAGAGAGGATTTTTCCTTTTTTTTTTCCTTTTCCTTTTTCTTTTCCTTGTTCTTTTTCGTTTTTTGGAGAAGGGCGAGAAGGAGGTGGGTATCAAACATACCGGAGTTTCCGGGTGATCCCATCCACCTGGATATTGTGGTGTTAGTTGGGTTTCCCAGTAGGATAATCATTGGAATAGGTATACTTGGTAGGGGTTTTCAACGAGTGAGCTTACCAGCCTGTCTTGGGGTCGTTGTAGCCTACCATGCTTGGGGAATTCACTTTTTTTCTTCGGATATGGTGGTAAGCCCGAGAAAGTGACACAGAAATGTTCTAGTTGAGAGAGATCGAGGACTCATTCTTATACTATGTGTGTTTCTACAGTGATACTTCATAGACTTCCCGTTAAAGGCTTAGATATCGGCATGTCGGTCGTTCTCGTTGGGTTGGCCGAGTTTGATTGGACGGTTCGTATAGGTACTAACTAGGTTTCTGAGTTTTATAGGATGCAGATCCTTGTGGCCGGGTTCAGAAAATCTAGCTGAGGCTCGTTGCGGATCAGCTTATAGTGTCATGCTTGTGGATTGGTGGAGAAATCGTGTATTTGTAGATACCGATTGGCTGGGTCGTACAAGGAGCACCTGGGTTTACGGGTATACTACGCGTACCAAAATATAGGCTTGATTGGGAGTTTGTGTAACTGGAAAGATGTCTTGTATTAATACAACTTGAAAGTGTCCCATCCTACCTATCTGGCAGACACTATTTCCACAAAGAACAAGTTCAAACAGCCAAAGAAAAGTCTCCGAAGAAATCCTGCCACGCAGTGGGAAAGTAAAACAGATTGAGCCCCGGAAAGTCCCATTCCCTGACAAACTGCTCCGGCACAAAAGACTGCAAGTCCGCTTGAGCATCGAACGACTCCCAGAATGGCGCCGTAGCCACGGGGTCTCCGCCCGCCTCTCGTTCCTGAAAGATTCGACCGTATTTTTCAATACTCAGCCTCAGGATCTGCATGTAAATGCTTCCATTTCCAGTGGTTTCTCCGCTTGATCCCATGGACCGAGTGAGCTCATCGAGAAGTCGGTTGCCATGGTCCAGCAGTTCCTGATGTTCCTCCCTACGTTCCGGGAGAAGCCGGGAAAGCTTGAGGAGTAGCAGGAAGCAGAATGCACATTTGGCCCAGACGAAGTCCATGGCGTATTTCAGCTTCGCGAGGTAGAAGTCTGGCTCCGTGCTTATGAGGCGGAGGTGCTTCCGGGCGCTGGACTTGGCTAGTTGGAGGATATTGCGTTCAACGGAAGACATGGCACTAATTGTTCGGGTAAGTCCTGTTCACGAATGGGACAAATAGTACGTACGCCACGTTCTCGACTCCCATTGACCGTAACGCTTTACAGTGGAGGATAAGCTCGGCCCAGCATTTTTGGACGCGTAGGGCTGCTAAGAGGAAGGGTCTCTCTTGCTCTGCTGCGACCGGGCCCTCTTGAAATTTCACTCATATTAGTACAACCCTATGGTTCTACATAATTTCATAGTAAACATACCAATGATGCGAAACCAATCACTAGATAATTTAGTATACGATATACACAGGGTAGTA
Organism: Aspergillus bertholletiae; assembly: GCA_009193595.1. NCBI lineage: Eukaryota > Fungi > Ascomycota > Eurotiomycetes > Eurotiales > Aspergillaceae > Aspergillus > Aspergillus bertholletiae. Next base: position 68,369 of record ML736318.1, on the reverse strand, counting down.
TCGACGGTGAAGGTAATGGATTCACTTACTCAAACCAGAGGTCAAGATCTACCTTGGCATCGTGCACAAATTCGGCAAGGTACGTTCCTTGTAACATCTCTTTGGTGTCTAGAGTGTCGTTGATCTTTGCTATTAAAGGTGTAAGGGCCTCTTGTGTGTGTTTTTTGTTCGGGATATAAGACATTGAAATTACCACGTATAACGTTTAGCTTCAGTTCAGAGTTAGCCCGCTGTTTTGGTTGATTAGAGATAAGGTGTGCCATACCTCAACTTGAGAAAAGAGACGTAAATCTAAGACTGTCGACGTGTGATGGCGGAGTAAAATGCGGCATCTATGGGCATTGCCCATCATCCGAATGCCAGGCGGCTTTCCACCATCTACATGAAATCTAGAAACTATCAGCCTGAATAAATCTCTAATTGGATTTTGTACATACATATGATCCAAAACGAGGAGACCAAACCAAGTTCGGGATTTGCGCATCAAAGAACGCTCTTCTTCATCAGTTGTCGTATGAAAGTCAGACATGCCATCAATCTCTTTCATGGTCAGCCGCTGTATTAGTTCTTCGAATGCTTCATCTAAACTCAAGTCTAATGCCATCCGGGTTGCAAAGGACAGGAGGAGAGAACGTTCGGTTGAATAGCATGCTACGACAAGAAGAGCCTGAATAGACTCCAGGCAGTTCAGCGCTTTGTTTTGAATAACGACATTAATCCATCTCTTGAGTTCTGCATGTAGCAAGTCGGAAATCTGAGACCCTGATTCTGAAGTGCGTCAGTTATACATCTAAGAGAGAGTATCATTGGCGGCTTGGAGCAGCTTGTCATACTTGTCTCAACACGACTACCAATTGTACAGATGGCATTCAAAAGTATGCTGCTGCGCGCACGTATAGACGCAAAGTTATCAAGTTCCGGGTCGAAAACTGGGATATATCTATCCTAGAAGTTGCCCGAGGAATAAGTACCTCAGCCAAAGAGTGGAGGCCGGGGGCACATACGCAACCTTGAAAAAACCTATATCAGATTAGCAAAAGCTAATAAAGGCTGCATAACGGGCCATTGCACATACGTTGTGAAACAGGACATAGCCTGATCGACTGTCATCAGACCCTTGCTGATAAAATCGGTGATGGGCTCTTCTCTAATATCGAACCCGGAGCGCCTCTGCCTAGCGGGATGAGGACTAGTTGACTCTGTGGGTTGCAGTGGCTGGAAGATAGAAACGTTCCGATGAGCTGAGGCACATCTAGGGCCACGATAATGATAGTCACCCGGATCCGCAGTTCCAAGGAATGTAGGCACTGGCCCAGGATCGGACATGATATGACTTGGAGAAGGAATTGGTATCTGTTGCCCTGGAAGCTGGCCCTGGGTTATATCACCCAGGGGACCTGAGCTTGGCTGTATATGAAGCTGAAGAAGTTCATGCATATCACTCAGCTGTGATTGAAGTCTTTGTATTTCAGCTTCGACATTTCCTAAGCGTCTTTAGGTTGGTCAGTTTCTGGCACTTCTACCAGCAATCCAAGGGCCACACAGGACGCGATGAGATGCACACGTACTCTAAGGACGGGTCCCTTGGAATTTCGAAAAATACACATTGCTTCCGCGAGCGCCTGCATCTGCTGTGCGTGTTAGAGAAGTATTCTCACAGCTTAGAGCAGATGTATGGGACATGGAGACAATACCTGGTACATGGTCTTTTCCCGTCACATCTCACCTAAAGGAAAGTCAAAATGGCTACGGAGACGAGAATATGATAGATATCGGTCACACTTTGGACTGGCGGCAAGCGCTGCAAGCTTTCTATGATCAGCGTCAGTAAGTCAGCTACACATGCAGGAGAAAGAAAGAAACCATACGGGGATGCGTTTTTTCCCAATCGGGACCGATACCACACATGAGGAACCGTCAGAATCCATCCGATGTGTAACGTACTAGGCTCAGCGAGAATAGATTACAGAAAGGGTTAATGCCAGAAGGCAGCAGATCGGTGCATGGATGATATTCATGAGGCGGGGCAAAGCATTGGACACTCGCCGGCTCGGCTAAAGACATGCCGATACGATGACGACTAACCGTAAGGCCTTCGCCGACAACCACAAATTTAAGATTAACACAACTATTCGGGCCTAATTTCGCGGGGGCTAAACCTATTACAATACCGTGGGATAGTCTACATGGAAGAATTCAAACCCGGGAGCGAGCATTAAGCAATGAATTATCAACGCACTCTAGCGAACAAGACTATCATCTACAACAGGACCAGAGACTTGGTCTATCAACTTTGACCTATATATCCGCATACCTTATTTTGTATGGTTATTTGTGAATTTAATCTCACTCAGTACACATAGACAAAATCTTCGTTCTCCAAGTCCGTCAAATCTTTGAACGCGTTGTCGTCGCTCACCGCGGGCTGTTGAGTCTCGGTCTTGTCCACTGGCAGCGAACCAACAGCTTGCATCGAATGATCGATAATCTTTGCACTCTTACCCATGCTAACTCGTTTCTTCTCATGTTTCTTATTAAGGAAATACAGATATACCATACTCATCCTGGCGAAAGAATATAAATATATGAGTGTGCAAGGGTGAGTGGAATGAACTTACACGGAGAGCAGAACGAGGACACAGAACATTGCAAGACTAAGAATACAGTTAGCATGAGTGCAGTAGGTACTGAGCGGAAATTCTTTCCACTTACTTAGATAGCAAGCCGCGCCTATACAAAGGTGCGTCTGTCGTTGTGTACAAATTCGAGCCGAGAACCTGTGGATGTAAGTGGACTGTTCCGATCGAGCTTATATTCCCACCTACGTTGCCAGCGCATTGCCCAACAAGGAGTATGCCATTCACAATCTTTTTCTTCGTCTCACCAGCCGTGTTTCCTGCCGACCATGAGTAGACCATGGGCGCTAATGGTCTGTCAGCTTAATCCACTCCTAACGTCTGGTAGCAAACATACTAATTCCCAGATACACCGAGATCTACTTTCAAGTTAGCAGAGCAATAAGGAAACCAGAACATGAGGAAGCCGTACGATATAATATCCTGCAAGCAACGTTCCATTGTGATGACCATCTCGAGGAAGGTGCAGCAGCATGACGCAACCTGCAATAGCAGGTAAAGATAACAGGGCCACAACAGGTCCCTTCATTTTCAGAGTGGTCGCTAGCCATGCTCCTCCCATCGTTGCGACGAGCTGGACAGCGCCGAATGGTATGTTGAAAAGAATTGTTTTAAATTGGTCGAAACCAAACGCCTCGATGATCAATGGGCCAAAGGTCGAGATACCACCACTGGGAATCCTGCTAGGTTGTGAGTATCAACGGCTTTAGCAATGGGCATGGAACGATACTTACGAGACTGAAAACATCAGAGAAAACCAGAAAAAAGATTTTACGTCAAGAAAAGCTTCTTTGACATGGTCCCATTTCCATTCATGCGACTCAATGCCTTGTTGGTTCATGCGAAGTCTTTCAAGATTCCGTCAGCACCCTACACGGAAACACCTCCTTCACGTTACATACCTCTCAATAGCTAAGAGCTTGTCTTCCTCGGTAAGGAACTTCGATTGAATTGGTGAATCAGGCATAAACCACCTACGGAGTCACAGTTAGTTATGCACATCAGATGGCTGTGAATGCGGCATTTCTCACAAGATAAAGCCAGAGAAAGCAATTGTTATGAGACCAAAAAATAGGAAGATAATCTTCACTGAGAGTTAGGTCCCGAAATTGTCAATAACCTAGAGAGGTATGACTAACCTGATACGGCTCAAAAACCGAGGATTTTATATGGCCCAGACCGTACGAAATCAGACTGCCAAACTATTTGCGAGAGATCAACATTAGCACAACAGCGCACAGAGCATTCAATAAGTTCGACGCACCATGTATACCACGCCATTCATAGCATACCACGAACCAAGCCGGACGGGTTGTTCGATTCGTCGATACCACATTTGGGTTACCGCAATAAAACAAGCAGCTGTTATTCATAACTCACGATCAGCATTGATGATTTGCGTGTCTAGGTCTTGAGAAATACTCACGTATGCCGGCCTCAAAGAGTCCTAAAAACATTCGGCAGACCAGCAAGCCCGCAAAGGAATTTGCTGGGGTCATACATGTCAAGGCTATGCCCCAGCAAAGGGTTGTGCATGCTAGGAACTTTCCAATTGGTACTTTGACTAATATGTAAGCAACGAAAGGCTGAGCAATGAGTTGTACTAGATAAACGACGGCCCCTAGCCAGGAATACTGTTGTCCATGGAGATGGGCTGTCTCGACGAGGCCGAAAACAGATGCATATGACAGGGTCGACTTGTCGAGTTGTTGTAAGAAATATATCCCGAGCAGAATGGGTAGGAGCCTCAAATCGATTTTTCGAAGCACCCGGGCGTTGTTCTCAGGTGTGAGAATGGATGAGTGTCCTGCATCTGCTATAAGATCTAGGGCTCTATCTTGTCTAGGCTCAACTGGGTGCTCCCTTTCCTCGTGAGGGAGATCTTCAACGGACTCTATATGCTCATCTTGGCCTTGCTTTCCGGATGCTGTTGCTTTGTGAAAAGACATCTTCCTCTCCTTTTCAGGTCTTCTAGCTGTACTCAGCCAGCCTTGGAGGATAGTGCCTGTGTAATAGAAAATCGAGTCTTGAATAAAATTGAAGTTGGCTTGAATTCCAGAATATCTCCAATGTGTAGAAGAGATGTCGATAGGCACATAGAGTAGTAGTGAACCAAGACAGCAGGATATCTGGCTCAACGCTTGGATTTTGTTAGGGCATACCAGGCTTGCTAGGAGAACCCCGTGGGGAAAATATCGTGCTTAGCCCCGGACAAATGTCTGAAAAGGCCGAAAGGGGAGCAAATCCAAGAAGTCCTGTAGACCACACCAGGAATAGCGCGGTCTAGGCCATAACAACCGGCAAAACACTACGGGATGGCATGACATGGCCGTCGGGCATCTTCCGACCTTGCGCCCAATAATTCCTATCGTACTATCACCATGTAGGACAAGAGTGGTGGGGAGACTCAGAAACTGTACTCTCGAAGAAGATTAGTATCGGTGTTCGGTTGTGAAAACCGACATATTGCCTTTTTCATGTGGGGCTGCAAGACCGCGGAGATGTTTTGTGGGGAAGCAGCAAGAGCTGTCGGAGATGATCCCGAAGTCCGATGTATACACGGTAGTTACCATTGAGTAGTCCCTATGATGCAAATGACCGTAGAAACATTCAAATAGAGCTTCAAGCCTTGGTGTGCTTCGCTGGTTTGGACTTGTCTCTAAATTGTGTTCTTTCAGACCGCTTAACCCGCAATAATGCCTCAGAAAGAGTTTTGTCCCAAGAGCTATCAAGAGACTCCGACAGGGGCTCAGAGCTCCGCCGCTGTATACCTTCGTTCGGGTTCAGACAAGCGACAATTTGATTTCTCATTTGAACCAATTCGCGAGAATCTATTCAGAGTCACCTTTTCTTCAGAAGATCATCCTATCCCCCCTTACCCGAGTGTGACCAAGCCAGTGACTAGCTTGGACGGCATCCATGTTTCTACGGAACACGGCTCTCAACACAAGACGATCGAAGTTGGTGATGTAACTGCCTCTGTTGAGTGGACCACCACTCCAGTGGTCTCATTGTCTTGGAAAGGCACCGAAAAGCCTTTGTACAGAGACCTTCCCTTGCGGTCTTATGTGGCAGATGCATCCGGAATTGCGCACTACACTGAGCATGACCGCAATGACCTCCATGTTGGGTTGGGGGAGAAAAGGGCCCCTATGGATCTCAGTGGTCGCCACTTTCAGCTCTCCGCTACAGACAGTTTTGGATACGACGTATATAACACAGACCCCCTCTACAAGCACATCCCACTTTTGATTAAGGCGTCGCCCGAGGGATGTGTTGCCATCTTCTCAACAACACACGGCAGAGGAACGTGGTCCGTTGGCTCAGAGATTGACGGCCTCTGGGGTCATTTCAAAGTCTACCGTCAAGAATACGGTGGTCTCGAACACTACCTTATCGTCGGAAAGACGCTGAAGGATGTGATAAGATCGTATGCAGAGCTTATCGGCCATCCGGTCCTCGTCCCTAGATGGGCATACGGATACATCTCCGGAGGGTACAAGTACACCATGATGGATGAGCCCCCCGCCCATCAAGCACTGATGGATTTTGCGGACAAATTGAAGGAACATGAAATCCCCTGCTCTGCGCATCAAATGAGCTCCGGCTACTCAATTGCCGAAGTCGAACCGAAAGTTCGCAATGTCTTCACTTGGAACAAATATCGGTTCCCTAATCCGGAAGAGTGGATTGCCAAGTATCATTCGCGAGGAATTCGTCTCATCTCCAACATCAAGCCATTTTTGCTCGGTTCTCACCCTGACTTCCAGAAGCTTGTCAATGAAAATGGACTCTTCAAGAACCCTGAGACAAATGAACCAGGGTATATGAGATTGTGGAGTGCCGGTGGAGCAACCGGTGGAGACGGATGTCATATCGATTTCACTTCAGCTTTCGCCTTCAAGTGGTGGTACAATGGAGTCCAGAGCTTGAAGCGCGCCGGCATAGATGGTATGTGGAATGACAACAATGAATACACGCTTCCAAATGATGATTGGCGGCTTGCTCTTGACGAGCCAACTGTTTCCGACGGTGCCAAGACAGGGGTTAAGAACACCGTTGGAGACTGGGGACGTGCAATGCATACAGAACTCATGGGTAAAGCCTCTCATGACGCCCTGCGCGATCTTGAGCCCAACCAGAGACCCTTCGTTTTGACTCGGAGTGCAACGGCTGGTACGATGCGCTACGCAGCTAGCACATGGAGCGGAGATAATGTTACTAGCTGGGAAAGCATGAAGGGCGCAAATGCTTTGTCCCTAAATGCAGGCATGTCGCTTCTGCAGTGCTGTGGCCACGATATTGGAGGCTTCGAAGGACCTCAGCCTTCTCCAGAGCTGCTGCTCAGGTGGGTTCAGCTAGGTATCCACTCACCACGATTTGCCATCAATTGCTTCAAGACCTCCCCCGGAAACAGCTCTGTTGGTGAGGTCATTGAACCCTGGATGTACCCTGAGATTACACCCCTAGTCCGGGACACCATCAAGCGTCGGTATGAGATTCTTCCCTACATCTACTCTCTGGGTTTGGAGAGTCACCTGAGCGCCTCCCCTCCCCAGCGCTGGGTGGGCTGGGGTTACGAGTCTGATCCAGCGGTCTGGACTAAGGCACTTAAATCAGGAGATGAGCAGTTCTGGTTTGGCGACACTATCATGGTGGGTGGTGTTTACCAGCCGGGCGTGGACGTCGCAAAGATTTATCTTCCCCGGAAGGCCAACGACCAATTTGACTTTGGATATGTGAACATGAACGAGCCATATACCTATTTCGCTTCCGGGCAATGGGTCGAGGTTCCATCCGAGTGGAGGAAGAGCATTCCCCTCTTGGCCCGAATTGGCGGTGCAATCCCAGTTGGAAAGTCTGTACACACTCGTGTGCCTGGTGATGAAACTCCGGCGTCCGTGGCTGTTGACGAGCTCGATGATTACAGAGGCGTTGAGATCTTCCCACCTCGTAGTAGCTCGCATGGCCAAGCTTTCAGCACCACTTGGTTCGAAGATGATGGAATCTCGCTTAAGCCAAGCATCTCACAATACACCGTTAGCTACAGCTCCACAGAGGAGAAGATAACGGTTGGTTTCACTCGGGATCAGAAATCTGGATTTGTTCCAGCTTGGAAGGAACTTGACATCATCCTTCACAACGGTGACGAGAGACGGGTTGTTTCTGATATCGGAACGCCAGTGGAGTACAAGGGAAGAGATTCTCGCGGTCGCGTGGTGTATACCTTGAAGAACTAAGAAAGAAGAAAGAAGAAAGAAGAAAGAAGAAAGAAGAAAGAAGAAAGAAGAAAGAAGAAAGAAGAAAGAAGAAAGAAGAAAGAAGAAAGAAGAAAGAAGACAGGAAGGTTTACCGCTGGGTTGGTAAAGCCTTACTGTGTGTTTAAACCGCACATCAAAGGGCCAGTTGGTTAGACATGGAAGAGCTGTATTATGATGAATAGAAGTTATAGATTTGCATGTTTACCTTACATATTTATAAAGTCACATGGTGTCGTACGGGCCTGAAGGCTTCGGTAACTTTTAGAGAATAGATAGAAGGGATTCTATATTGCCATGTCGAACGCTTGTATAATACCAGTCTCTGGCTGTGGAAACCTTATAAAATACTAGCTTCGATCATGGACATTGCAAACCTAATAGGGTAATCAATTGGACACTTTCACGAACAGTGTCTGTTTCCAAAATCTGTGATCAGCCATTGCAGAAATGGGAGACTAAAGCATGTAAAATGCCATAAATTTTATAAGAGACAGCCAATCACTGAAAATGCGCACAGGATATCTAAAACACTTCTCATCACACCAGCTTCAGTTCCATTATTGGGTATTCTCCTGTCTTCGCGCTTTCTCGCCAACTATCCTCTTCCTCTCCACTATGCGCCTCAGTCGACCAACGCTCTTTGTCTAACCAACTGTCCTCCCCGTCCTCCCAACGTTTCCGACTATAACGTGGAATTGAATCATCTGCAACAACGGTGTAGCTTTTGTGAGCAATTCCAAGTCTCTCATAATATTCCTCCCTTGGCTCCACTCGCTGCACTAGGAGCCATAGTTCGTCGATGACAACGTCCTTCCCTATTCGATCGTTTAATCTTCCTAATCGGATATACACCCAGGACCGTGACATTCTCCAATCTTCTTGCTGGGCTGTATCCAAAGATAATTTTGTGAAATGAGATGAAGGCCCATCGTAAACTTGTCCTCTGATTTTCAACCACCCTCCAATAATAACAGTAAATGGATCGTCAACATCTCCTAGGGTTTTCATTTTACTGCTCACGTAGTGGAGATTTTTGTCCTCTTCGAAATTCCCTGACGGATACCGGAATTCATGATCCGTTGAGGCCCAAGTCCAACTCGGCCTACGTCGGGAATTGGGTTTGGTTAATAGGTGAGAGACATATTCTGACCCATAGCTATGCATTTCAAGCCAGGCTAACCCGAACCCCAGGTGCTTCGTCCACAAGCCAGCAATATAAGGTATTCCTGTTCGTTCGTGCAGAGATCTCGCAATTCCCGCTACGGCGATGAGTCGATCTTCCATCCTAGTAAACTTTCTACAAGCGTATCCGAATCCAATAAGCCACTCATACCAGACCTCCTTGATCCTATCGGGAGAAATCTCTCGATCCATAGCCAGGGACAGAGTATCCTGAAATGTTACAAAAGGTAGACGATCCTCCATCTCATATACTTCTCGACATTCCCACACCAACTGGGAATCTGTGAAATGGATTGTCCTTGGTGACAGGATTCTTTCCTGAAAGACCCATCCTCGCTGGCTCAGAGGACAGCCAACCAATGGGGTAGGTTCTCTAAGGGAGTCGTTGTCGCTCAATCTTAATGCCCAAAGGAACAAAGTTGATGGCTGACCATTTATAAGCTTGTTTGAGACTTTGATGAGAGTCCCTCCACCCAACTGGTCTTGCCTCATTCCAGTACTGCGATAGCATCCCCCGGTGCTATCCTGACTGGCACTCGCTGCGATTGTGAGAGATGACCCGTCATATATATAGCCCATCTTCGCCGATTCTTGGGCCCAATCGCTTGGAGAGTCTTGGATGATGCATATCGCATCGATCCATAAATACCGAATTCCAAGTCGGCGAGTAATGCTAATAGCATCCCAGAAGTTAGAAGGAAGGTCGTCAAGCTCAATTTCCCTCATATGACTCCGGATGTTGCTGGTTGTTGTGATGATATTAAAGTCAAGTCTTTTACCCCAACAATGGCTCAGAGTTATATATTGTGGGCATACTGGCAGGTTTTTAATTAACCGCACGTTGTGTGTGCAATCAATATCATGGTCGTGCTCACTACAGAAGGGTCTAACATCAATCAAACGAAGAGGCCATCTAGAGTCTATCTTATCGTCTGGTCTCTCAGATTCAAGGTCAGCATCAACTGGTATTCCCGTGGTGCCAGCATGAGCATCACGGTGTGATTTGAACATGCTGATGGAACAATTGTGATTCAGCAAGCACTCTTGCATGCAATGTTTGACGAAAGCAAGCGAATCCTCCGACCAGGTTCCCGGCAATCGAGAACAGATTGCTGGGACACCAAAGTCCTCTGCTGGATCACCTTGAGAAATCAGCTCAGCTTTAGGATTACTTGCTCAGGGTCTCAACCTACCTTTGTTTGTCAATATAAAGATCGGTTTCCATTTACTGTATCCAGAATCGCACAGCATGGGTGGAAGGCCGGGAAACATGGGCTCTGTGAGTCGTAGAGTATATTCCTGATCGAATGAATCGAGGAGAAAGCAAAGCGGGCACCCTTCGGTGCTGGATTGGTGCATATATCCACTTTTTAGGTTTTCGATGGTAATTCCCCGGCAGTGTCCACATAAGTTCCCTAGTCCCTGCCAAAGGTTCGCGTTCTCATTTATCCCTTGCATTTTAGGACTTTGTATATCCAAAGGCCGTGTTAATCGATCAAGTATCCCGTAATAGCAATAAGGTTTACTGCCAAAACAATATCAAGCATCAATCAAGGTTCAAGATGCCCCTTCTTTTTTTTTAACTTGATAGAGAGGAAACCTCCCTATCACAAAGATCCAAACACCAAGGGGAGGTGAGGGATGATATATGTATTTTCATATTCGATGCCGTTGACGTGGCCCAGCCGTATTCGCAGTCTGCAGGATTTCCGCAGCCGCAGCCTTGCGAAACGCCTAACGCTCATGTGCACCATTCAGGATCCAAGACTCGAAAATGAAACTCAGGCAAAAGATACCCCGTTACAATAGTCCCATATCTGGGGAGGTGTTCCCTGTTCTATCTCTTTACTGACTAATGTCAGCCAAACCTCCATTACTTACGTTCCTTCCATACTACATTTGTCATTGTGTTTCTTTTCATGTCTGGCTTAATTGTAGACAAGAATCAGCCTGTTGCCGTTGCTGATGCGCCGGCCCCTACTCATAGGCATTGACTTGTTCTAGTTTACTACTAATGTATATCACGATGTGGGGGGATAAACCAATCGTCATATGTGGGGTCTATGACTCCTTCGGATCCTATGATCGGCTATATTCTCTACCGGTGTGATCACTTTACTTCAACATCTTCGTACCCACGCGAACATTTGACCTAGCATACCTACTACGACAAAAAGCTACAATTCAATTAGAAAAAACTCATCCGTCATCAATTGCCAGAATGTCGCAACCAAAACTCGCAATTTTAGACGACTACCAAAATATCTCTCCACCCCACTTTGCCCATCTCGAACCCCGCATCGAAATCTCCTACTTCCCGGAAACCCTCGATCCACGCGATGAACGCCAACGTGCGCTTTTGATCGAGCGCCTCCAGCCCTTTGACGCAATTCTTGCCATGCGCGAACGAACTCCGTTGTCTACGGAAACGCTCTCCGCGCTCCCGAATTTGAAACTTCTACTGACCACGGGAACTCGCAATCTCGCCTTGGACGTGCAATATTGCGCTTCGCGGGGAATTCCCGTCGCGGGAACGGCGGGCCGACCGGCGGGGGTGCATTCTACGGTGCAACATACCTGGGCTTTGATCCTGGGGGCAGCACGACATGTTGCGCGGGACGATGCGGCTGTGAAACGGGGAGAATGGCAGGGGTCACTTGGAATGACGCTTGCAGGGAAAACATTAGGATTGCTGGGACTAGGGAAGTTAGGTTCGCAAGTTGGGCGGATAGCGGTTGTAGCTTTTGATATGAAGGTGATTGCGTGGTCTACGAATCTGACGCAGGAGAAGGCGGACGAGCAGGCCGCGGCTTTGGGGTTACCCGCGGGTAGTTTTCAAGCAATTCCGGACAAGGCTGAGTTTTTCCGCCGCGCAGATGTGGTGAGTCTCCACAGTGTGCTGTCGGAGCGGAGTCGAGGTATCGTTGGTGCTGCAGAATTAGGGGCTATGAAGCCGACAGCGATCCTAGTAAATACATCGCGGGGTCCGTTGGTAGAAGAGAAGGCACTGTTGGAGACGCTGAATGCAGGACGCATCCGTGGGGCGGCCCTGGATGTATTTGAGCCCGAGCCTCTGCCTAAGGATAGCCCCTGGCGGACAACAGCGTGGGGTCAAGACGGACGGAGTGAGGTGGTGTTGTCACCGCACATGGGATATGGAGATGAACAGATTCATGGGTGGTATGATGAGGTGGCCAGTAATGTGGAGAGGTGGTTGAACGGAGAGGAATTGAACACGCGCATGAACTGAATGGAGGGAGTAAATGTTTTTGTCGCAGAGGATAGATGACCGTTAACTGTTTGTGGGACAGTTGAAGAGGCTAAAGGACGACTTGCATCTCTAAGCGTGTGATGTCGTGCATGTGATCCGGATCTGTAGCCTTTTTTGCAAAGGTGCGCTTTCACCGGGACCCAATCTGTCACTAGAGCCATTTTTCTCGTATCCAAATCTAAGACTGAGAAGCTTAATAAAAGACTCATTCCATCGGGGGTTTCCGTGTGGATTTCGTCATAGTGGGGGGATCACCGTGGACCAGAGAATCGAAGGCATTTCGGTACCTCGGATCCTGTGTCAGCACCAACTTCAGGTACAAAGAGTTGAGTAGAGCAAACATACCGACGGAGAGATTTCATGTGGAAGAAGAAGAAGAATAAGAAGAAGTCATGATTCCTATACAACCAACGTCATATGATTCGAAGGGGAATGGCAAATCACGTGGAAATAGTAACTAGCAGTATGGTCACTAGTATGTAATAAGTAAAGAATGTACAATAAACTGTCACTAATGAGATAAATTACCTTCCAGTGAGCCGAGGCACTGGCGTAAACCGTAATCTATCAATCAATGGAACACACCACTGCAGGTCAACCCGACCACTATCCCCTAACCCTAATCTTATTGCGACGCATTGAACCCACATATCGGCATTTAGCCTACACGTAGCGTTTGAGGCCATGCCATTCATAGATTAGGTCTGGCTGACGCCTAAAACATCGCCCCACTAATCTCCATTCCATCTCTCCGTAACTACTCCGTACTCCGTAGGTAGGTGGGATCCTCGGGACAAGGGAAGCAAGTCACGGCTGAAAGCGGAAATCTATAAAGACGATGTAGGATCGCAGACATGCCACTTCCCCCACCCCCGCTCTTACATCTCTGATTTACTATTCCCTACTTCCGTCTTCTGTGTTCCCGGGTTAAAGCGCTATCCCACTGAAAACACCCCATTCTCCCTCCAATTTATCTCAATTGAGTCACATCCGTCCCTCTACAACCCTCCAATATGGCTCCCATCGCTGTTCAACCTACAACAGCTACGGCATCTACCACCACCACAACAGTCCTCCCCACCTCCATTGTGAAGCCCCCAACTCACCCAGACCTCATCCGAGTCGACCGTGGTACAAAGGCCTTTTCTTCCAGCGCTGTGTCCCTCGTCTCATTGCCCGCCGGCTCCCTCTTCGCCAAGATTACCACCGCCACTCCCTCTAAGAAAGCATACACTTCTGTGCAGACCGGCGCTGATAGTCACATCGAGCTGAACTCCGATCTCGTCTATTGCAATCACTCATGCAACCCATCGCTCAATTTCGACATGGGCAAAATGGAGGTCCGAGTCGTCAATGATCGCGACCTGAAGGTGGGCGATCAGCTCACATTCTTCTATCCCAGCAGTGAGTGGGAAATGGATCAGACGTTCCAGTGCAACTGTGGAGCTGGTGAGGGCATTTGCAAAGGGTTGATTGATGGGGCGAAGAGGCTAGACCGGAAGGACCTAGAGGGATACTGGCTAAACGACCACATCGAGGAGTTGTTGCAGGCCAGGGACTCTTCATAATCTAGAACCATGCATGATAAAATGAAAGGGGTTGACTGGGGTAGAAGCTGTGTACTTACAGATAACAGATACCAGATGATAGACATAAATCTCATATCTTTAGATGAAAAGCCTCCGGGGTTGAACATTATTTAGTGTATAGTATTCAAGATGGTACACAATGTCGTTCATCATTTCATTGACTCGTAAGTGCGGTGGCTTTAATCTCATCTATCCTCTGCTGTAAAGCCGCCAGGGTATTGCGCATCGAACTGGCCTTGTCTTCCGCTGAAGTATGCCCTAGCTCCGCATGTAATTTCCTCGCCGCATCCTGAGCCCTAAAGAACTCCTCGTATTCCTCCCTTCGTAAGCATACACCATACCCCTCGCAATAACAGACCCGTTCATCCGGACAAACTTCGGCTTGCCCCGTAAAGATCCACTGCCATAAGTACTCCCACACTCGCCCAGACAAATTGTCATCTAAATCTACCTCGATCAACCACCTCCGATACGCCACGTAGTTCATCAGCGGTACGCGACGAATCACCTCTGCGCTTACTGCAAACTGGCTGCAACACGGCTGCGCTAGCACAGCCGGCATATGTTCCTCCGGGAATAGCGTCTTCCAAGACTCCCCAATGACCGCTGCTTCGGGAACATCCGGATTATACTGCCCACCCGCGAGAGCCAATCGAATCTGGGCTGGACAGCCAGGGCCATGCTGACATCGCAAATTTGTATACCCTTTTTTGTAGACATAGTCGTTTCGCAGACGACGGACCATCAGTGCTGAATCCATGTTCATGAGATCGTTGTTATGCCAGGAGATCTGGTCCGCGTGCATGAAGATTGTCACATCGCGGAGGTGGAAGTAATGATCGATGATATATGTCAGATACACCATAACCTCGTGGCCCTTGTTCATCGGTACGGTCAACATATTGTCAGTCGTATTCGGCGCGTCAACAGTATAGACCGCACTGTATAACCGATCTCCCTCCTGCGTGAGCGTGTCGACCCAACTCGTGTCCGCACCGTGCGTCTTAGCCACGACTAATGTACGTTCATTCATCCTTTCAACCGGATTCGGCACCGTAACCAGGCGATAGATATTCCCGCCGCGCCGATGCGCAAAGAAAAAGAGATACAGAGAACCGAAGATCAAAACTGACGTCGCCACGCTAACGACCCAAGCATGAACCCGGCGCATTCGAATCATCCACATAGTAAGGAGAAATAGTCTTTGAGCTTTAGTATCCCCTCCCTGTCCGTTTTGCAGAGATATTTCCTTCCTGTCATTTTTTTTTCTTTCAGCCTCTCTCAGATGGGTCGTTGCGCGCCCAGCAGCTAATAAAGGGTTTGCGTCAATGGCTGAGTCTTGGGGCGTTGGCTGCGATCGGCACATTGCCTCGCTTGGTGAAAAGCACCATGGTTGTCGATCGGTGGCCCCTTAGTGTTAGGAGTTGGGCACCGTAAGGGATGCCGTTGGTTCGGCTTTGGAGAAGGTGGAGATCTCCTTCTTCGCTTGCCCCGGTGCATACGTATACTTGTCCCGGATTGCATGGTTTAATGTTGGGGTCGAAAACACCAGTCCATATGCTGAGAGGCCGATGGGGTCCTTCAGGGCCTTATCTTATTCATAAGAGATAGATTATATTAATGCGTTCGTGAGCAGGCAACAGTGTGGCTTAGAAAAAATGTACACAAACTCGAATGTATGCCACCTAGTGAAGCATGTCCCATACAACTCCGTACATAAAATGATAACTATTTTCATAGAACTAATCAAATCATTGTCATATCCTATATTTTATATCACGATAATCCTATATTAAACAGTAATCTCCGACCCTGTGATCAAGTCCATGATCGGAACTTGTAACTTCACACTTTGCATCTTGACCAGCGTCCCATCTCCCCATCTTCTTCTTCTCTTCAATATACTGCACAGCCCCCTTCTCCAGTATTTTCCCACCCAGACAGCCAAGAAACAGCATCCGACTTCCGAAGCCTCTCCACAGCATCTGCCGCCCACGAGCGACAATCGAAAGTCAACGCTCTCTCTTTATCAGGATCATCAACCTGGTAGACAGGCGTCTCGCCCAGCACCCTCTCTGCCACTTCCTACGAGACAACTTTCCCCACCACAACGCAAACCAGCAACCGCGGTCCCAGATTAAGATCATCTAGTACGGCCCGCTCAAAGCGCTAGGGTGTAGAGATCCCATCGTTGGTATTCTCGATGGTGTTTTTGACATGATGTTTAGTTGCTGGGAGAGTTTCCGTGCTCTGCGCTGCCGTGATCTTGGAGGAGATTAGTAGAGCGTAATGATAGCTTCTGGGGTGTTTGGGTGGGCGTAAAGGGCTAGTAGAAGGCGTGATTTATTCCGCCGGAATTTCATGACGTATTTGCTCAGTCGATTCCCCGGGGCATCTGATATGGATGCGAAGGATTTAATGTGTGGTTTGACGTTGAAGCCGTTTGTTTACTTTAGACTTTCTGATACCGAGCTGACGCGGCGTTTTGTTTTGGTGCTTCGTGCTTGATTAAACCCCGATTGGCCCCTATTTAATTTATTCAACCCCTGGTACTTTTCCAAGTTAACACCTCGTACATCCATGGATATACCTATATCGCTTTACATTCTCCGTACATTTCTTACCTTTTTATTATATCGCAAATATAATATACTTCCCGTTGTACATTGTATATGCTCTTCAATCTATTGGCTAAGCACGCTGTCCTAACCTCGTAGGATTCTCTACTTGAGTCATGTCTCTACCGACCTATGGAGTCCAGGGCTCAGTACACACCCATCTATAGGGGACAGGACCTTGATGCCCCATAGTACTGACCCTGATAGTAGACGCAAGCACCCCTGAAATTAGACCGGCACAGGGTGATCAGCTCACGTCAAATCCGGCCCACTGGCTTGAATTCACTTGCTAGCAGAAAAGGGTCTTCTTAAATATGCTTAATGTTTAGTCTAACTCTGTATAATCCACCCTTTACCAAACTCAACCACAAATTTCCACCATCGCACACATCCAAAAGTCCCAACCATAGCATTTTCAACCTATCTATCCTAGAAAAAGCTCAACCCCCAGCTTACGCCTGCGCTTTCACCCAAGCGTCTCCCCCAGACACGACCGTACTAATCACCATCGTCACGCCAATGACCAGATCGCTGATCTGCATCCAGCCGACGAACACCCCTGGGATCAGGAGATCGCATCCGTCGACCACGATGCGCTTCATAAGTGCTGTTCTCTGGGCCTTGGACTGAGAATCGTCGCTCTTGCTTACCGCCTTCTCGTCGTTCTTGGTATCTTTCTTCTCGTCATTGCCGCTAGTCTTACTCCTAGAAGATGATGAAGTAAACAATAATCCGCAGACAGCACCGAAGACAGAGAGCGCAAGACTATAAAACCAGAATTTGAAGGCTTCGACCAAGACTGGTGCGTTCCAGGCGACCGGGTGGACGTCCATTGCGTGGAGCTATTTGTCCTATTAACCTGTCTGCGTCTCTCTGTTTTTCTGGCACCCTGGGGAGGTGTGGAGGACTTACAATAGTCAAATCCTCCAAAACAAGATACAACCCCAAGCAACTCCACCTCCCGATCTCAACCAGGGTCATGAACAGCCCCTGATCCTGGGCCCCACCAAGCAGCCCATAAACCTGGCTAAAGCAATCGATGAACGAGAAGAAGCGGAAAAACCGCCTTGCTATTCGTCCATGCCACGGTTGGATTAGCTAAAAAAAAAAAATAAAAACCCATCCATCTGATATTTGGGAGTTGCTTCTTTATTTATCTGTAGAGGGCGTCGTGGGACTTACTCAGCGCGATTTGCGATCTAGCAGTCTCCCATTGCGCGATTGTGGTTGAGGCCGGGGTGATTTCGAGTTCTATGGCGATTTGAGCGAAGGACTGGATGAGACGACAGGTCTTCTCGAGGCCTGCGGTGGTACGGGTGAAATTGGAGAACTGGCGGAGGAAGCTTGGTTTGGGCTTCTGGGTGAGTTTTTGGACAGCCATGTTTCTTTCTTTCTTTTTCTCTCTCCCTCTCTCTTCTCAGTCCTCGAATAGGGAAATTGATGATCAATAATGTCTACGTGACAGACGGGTAGTAGTTTTTGGGTTCTAGGAACTTTATAGCTACCAGGGGTTGAGGCTAGACCATGTAAATCTTATAAGCCGATAAGATGAGGATAGCTGTTCTTATTGGTAATCACGGCCGAGCCGTGTTTTGTTTTTCCCAATGCCGAGCGGCATTCGATCTATGCGGGTAAATTGGCGCAATTGATGGACGGATCCCCTTTACCTACTAGTAGTTACAAGTCAACGGTCGTGCTTTTACTGGTGTTCTTTTTTTGAATTTACTTTCTATAATATTTTTTTTCAATGATAGATGTCTCCATTGAATAGGGTATAACGCATAAAGAGGGATCCTGTGCTTCGGTGATCGAAACAATCAAGTAATGTGATTCCCTGCAAACCAGTGGGCTGACTAGGACCTATAAATGCTCGCCTTTGATGCTAGCGCGACGGTCTTGAACAAATCAGAAACCCCTAGTATAGTTATTATCCGGAACAGATATGAATGAAATTGACCCCCTTGTCCAAGCACGGTAAAATGTAACCGTCAAAACAAACTAACTAATAGACACCACTCTTTCCACCAAAATATATAATAAAGATAGAAATAGATCTTAGCAATACCCGCCCCATGTACAGTTTGTATTACCCACTTAGCTCATAGATGCCCGAAGTACTCAAAACCTGGATCTCCCATTTTTACATTCCCAATATATACTTTAAAAAACGTCAGTCTTGCATGCAACACTAGAAATATTGCCTTCGAGTAATGTTTCGCTGTTTCAAACTCTAGATGTTAGTTCTTGTGCATAAACCTAGTAGTTGTTTTCTTTGTCAAGGCACTTCTTGCTGTGGGTGTGGGTGTATATTTAATATAATACTAGCAGATCACCACTAGTGTGTCAGCTGTGAACTACCAAGAGTCTTAAGTTTCACAACAACATTATGTTTTCCCATCACTGCAAGGAATACCGCCTGCCAAGGCCGCTGAGATTTCCGGGTTGCATGTTCCTATCTGGATGCTACAGGACAAGGAAACTTAGCAATCGGACTCTCCCACTCTATAACAGTGGCTTAACAGGAGATTGACAACCCCACACCCTGCATTGGAGCAGGTCACACTTAATATCAACCAGGAAAAGATGATATTTGCATAATCGGCTGAGGTATATGGGTATCGATTGTCCATACGAATGCTGCTGAAGTCGATTGACAGCCAGCTTCGGAGAGGGATAAGATATGGTCTAGAGCGTAACGCCGGAGACTTGCCATGGCATCACTCAAACGAATCAAAATTGTACTTGAAGATTTCCTCACAGTTGCTCATTCTAGGAACAGGTTTGTCCTCTCCATGATCTGCTTGGCCTTTGAAGCGCATGTGTCTTACATACCAGGGCTTGGTGGAGTAATTGTGGTATGTGCTATCTAGATTTTAGTCATTTTCCCTTCAACATAGTAGCCTTACAGGTGACAAACTAGGGGTTGGCGCGAGTTGTCCTATTTTTGTAACTCGTATAACCTTAGGCACATAGCCCTATCGAAGCCTATAAACTATTCAAGCTCAATTTAGAATAAATTCTTCTAATCACGCTAACGCTCAAGCCACATCTATACCAGCATATCCTCAGATACCAGTGGTATTTCAACGACCCTTGCCACCAGAGATATCCTGTCCTAGGCGGTATCCTCCGACCTTCTCCCACTCCACCTTTTGCCGTGTGATGGGGAGCTGTCTGCGCAGGCCCTTGAATGCACCCTCAGCCATCTGCACAAACGCGCGGTTCAGATCCTCCTGGTAGTCGCGTTCCGCAGTTGCTATGCGGGAAATGATGCTCTCAGCGGAAATGGACGATACGGAAAGCTTGATGGGTTTGTTCGTGTTCAGTGCCACATTGCCATCCTCGTAGTAGTGAACGTCAATCTGAATCTTGCCGGTCACGGTTGTGGGCTCAGAGACAGGGAACTGATAGGTAGCGCGGAAGCGACCGTTCCTTAACAGATAGCCCATTTAGCATCATTATACTCGACAAATCGCTTATATGAACTCACCAGAAGTTGTTGGGCGAGTAGCGGTTCGACACCAGCACAATAGCCACTGCGGAATCGTTTTCAATTGGGTATACACCATATGCGCAATTAGGGTAGTGCTCACGGGCGTGAGCACCGAGCGACTTGAGTAGCGACTTGCTGCAATTGTTATAAGCAACGGCCTTTCCAACACGGCATCCACCAACTTACATCAAGTCCGCATTCTGCGAATCCAATACGTACGACTGTGCCGCGGAGGCTTCCTTAAGCAAATGTCAGCCTAGTCCCCGTCTAAACCCCCACCAAGAAGTGGCCATACTTGTGTGACATGATCGACTTCAAATGATGTCTGGCTCTCGATATCAAAGTAGCGGTTACCCTCCAGTTTGTTGTGCTCGCTGATAAGGACCTTTTGCAGTTGTCTTTTGTCAGACATTGATTCCACGCGATTATAAGGACTACCCCACCTCCTGACTCGCTCCGGGCAGCTTTACGGTTGCCAGTTGCGTCTCATTGTATCGTTCGAATGCAGGAGCAAGGGATGGAATAATATCAGGACCGTCGGAGGTAAGCGTTTTCACATCTGATTATTCGATCTTGGTTAGCGTTTAGCCTTGGGTGGCTGGGGAGCTCTGGCGGGGGAGTGTATGCACTCTAGAATGCGGGCAACGGGTAATATAAACGAAGGAGGACGAATTACCGGCAACAACGTCGGCGAGCTGAAAATTTAATGTTAGCTACACAGTAAAATATATAGCAGGAGTAGAGCTCGACTTCACGGGCATACCTCGCCTGGAGGGGCACCCTCAATGAACGAGGAGGCGATGTCGACTGTGGATGCCATGTGGGCGATTGATTATGGGCCGGTTGCAGTTATGTTTGTTGGATCGATTCCTTTAGAGTATGACAAGGGCCGTAAAAGGAAACCAATAGACAAGAAAACGTCTGTAGATGATGCAAGAGCTCCTGAAACAACGGCGATTTCCCAATGTCAACAGCCGGAGCTTTAGCGCCACAAGCGCCCGCACCATGCACGTGGTCATTAGGAACGAGGACCGCGGTTATACTAAAGTACAAGTTGCAGGCTTCAACTCTCCCGTCTACGACACACAATGCTTATTAAAAAAAATATGATATTTTATTAGGTGCTATATATGCATCAGAATAGGATGAAGCTATACTAGCAAAATGTTATTGTTTCCCAGCCACCACTTAACGCCATGTATGAAACGATCGAAGGCAATGCCTAACAACCAGTGCAACGTATATAACCACTCCACGCTAAAATAAGCACAGAAAGGAAAGGATGTGGAGTTAGAAATATTATGGTAATGCTAAGGAGAAACGAGGCCGGCTCGTGGAGAACAGCGCTTGGATGCCAAGGACGATAACGGTCACTCGATGCTCATATTCATGAATCCATCGTTTGTTTCAGTCATTCCTTGCAGGCCCACTCGCTTCAAGTGGCCTGTATGTTTGGGAGTGGATGGATTCCGGGTGCCGCTTTCAGTGCTTGGCTGATCTGGGAAAAGAGAGCCGATGTTGGCCTTAGGTGGGCCCCAAATGCTGGTGCTTGTATCCCTCACAGCAGGTGAATTAGGCATCACTGGACTACTTTGGACGCTCATACTCGGAGACACTGCCCTTCGCTTGAACAGATTTGAGTCAAAATCGTCTTCACGGCGCCGTTTTCTTTTAAATTCCAATATCGAGATTGGCTGGGTTGCGATGGGGGTCGAACAGCGGGAGCTGGGCCTCTCGCTCGGTTTCGCGAACTCAGTTGATCCCATAGTAGTCGAGGGCGTGATATCCATGCACAGGTCATCCTCAGATACCGAAGTTCCCATCTGACGTAGAGGCGGTGGTGGTGGCGTACGGTAACGTTCATCAAAAGAATTCCAAAATTCGGCACCTGCAGAGTTTCGGTGCGCTTCCTCACTGAAGCTAGGTTCATCGGGGACAGAGGTCCCCGTTTTTGCCGGCATATCATCCAAAGGCCGGTGTAGATCAGCTGGCTGGAAGGGATTATTTGACGATAGGGCATCCAAGCTGGGTGACGTCTGCGGAATTTCTGGCTCGCTCTCCCGGACCTGCCGAATGACTTCGGCTTCCCGCTTTGTTTCGCAATCGATAGGGGCTGATTCCTCCATCAATGCAGCTCGAATCCTTGCGAAAGTTTTTGTTTTCGGCTATAAGAGGCGTGAGCGGAGGCTCAGATTGTGATGTAATGGTGGTGAACTTACCAACAAACTGCTTCTACGTGTTACAGCTCGTCGAATAACGCCTAAGGGCCCACCTTCAGAGTTTGAGGTACCTGGGCTATTACCCCGGTTCTCCCCTTCATCACTCAAATCGGAGAGACGAAGATCACGAGTGCCCAAACTCAAACTTTCACGCCGTGCACTCACGCTTGATCGCGACCCGAAGTAGCCATTTTGATTCTCAATGCTCTTCATCACTGGCGGGGAAAGTGGGCCAGGGCTAGGTTTCGAACTGTTACCGCTAGCACTGCTCGAACTATGTCTACTACGTCCCTTGCGGAACCTGGCACGCTGAAAGCTCATAAGGCTAGCTGCCGCCTGTGAATAACCACCCATCCAATCGTTGCCTGGACTCGGCACGTTGCCCACTGCAAAAGGACCCATCCCACTACCCATCCTATTAGCCTGGGGTGTATTCATTATCAGGTCGTCTCTATCGCCAATCATCGGCTCGTCATCCTCCTCGCTGCTGCTTGTATCTGATTCCATCATGTTCACACTTGATACAGAGCTTGAGATTGCCGTTCTATCGGCGGGTCCGGAGGTAGAAAATGGAGGTACCGAGGTCGACCCCATAGAGCCGCGACGTTGAGGGATTATCATTCCCCGTCCACCGATTATTGGTGAAGAATCAGGGGATGATTCGGCAAGCGTAGAGTGGTGAAGGTTTGTACAGGCGCGAGAAAAGTCGAGGCCACGGGAGCGTCGAGGGAGAACGGACCCTGGGGAGCCGTAGATCTGGGACGAATCAAGCTTCGGGGAGAGTGGAGCACGGCTCGATAAGGATGATGGTGCGGAAGGTTTCGAAGACAAGTTTAAGGGTATGCCATGCATAGATGGCCGACGGGGTGTTTCTGGTGTAGATGAAAGAGAACTATCATCCTTACTCGACGGCCGGTGTTCTTCGGAGGTGGAGGGAGTGGATATAGGTTTTGGCGCGTCAGATAACGACCGTGACTTTGGTGAAGGGCGCAATGGGGGCCCAAGAGAAGTAGCTTTTCCCGAAGATTCCGTATCGGTTGTAGATTCACCTTGTTCCTTCCGTTGCGATAACTGTTCACTTAGTTTGCTTGCGAATGGCAGGGACGGCACACTGTGCGATACGGTCGATGAAGTAGTCGACGACGTCATTTTGAGATTGAATACCAGCTTCAACACGTGTCAATGTTTTGGAACGGTGAAATCAAAACATGATGAAGCCTTCCAGTGCAACGATATGGTGGCGTTTAAGTACTTTGTGAGTCTATACGCAATGACTATAAGACGGCGCGCGATCAGTAAACAGCACGAAGAGGGTATTTCTTGTGCAGGTCTTGATATATCACACGGAAAGAAGTGTCGGGCAAAGGCAAAACACGAAGGTAAACACAGTATGGATATAGTCAGAAGATTCTAAGAAGTAAAGATGGGACAGACATCAGGAATGACCTTGGGTCTGTTACTGAAATCGGTACTGACGTCCTTTGCCGCTGGATTCGGCGAATCACGCTCCGTGCGGCCCCTCCCCCCCTTTTGGCGATTTTGATTGGCCCGCCAGCCATGACACCACTTTCGATAAGCGTCGTGAGATCTCCCGTCATTCCTTTCCCTTTTATTACACCTTCTAACACTAGGTAACTAGAAAACGATAATACACGGACGAACTAATACAAATTGCCAATCGAAAAGATCCGATAATCCCAATGAAACTTGCCTTATCATGACCGTTGTATTCATGTCATGCTAAACTCATGGCGGTACTAATGGGCGCAACATGCCACTCCCAATCGTTGCAGCCCATTGTGTGATCCAACGAATCAGTGGAGGATGTTTTCAGCATGTCGCTGTCCCTAGCCTGCCAGACCTTGACAATGACTGCTCGCGTGCGCGCAACGTTCGAGACGCTCGATTCCGCCATCGCAGCCAGCGCACGTAGCACAAGAGGTCGGCCGTGCACAATGGTCTCACCGTTGGACCACAATTCATCATGAAGAGGATCTAATTCCACAGCAGCCACAAAGACAGGCCACGTCATACTAACTAGCGACCCAGAATCAAGTAAATCCGACACAAGCCGTAGAATCTTGCGAACGGAGGTAACAACCAACGGGGTAGATGGCGATGCCCCATACAGAGCACAATGCAAATATAACACTGCCGCCAGCCGCTTCAGCTCCGCGGCAGACCGAAGGGTTTGATCGTCGTCGCTGGCATCACCATCATCATCGATTACTTGGACTAGATTCTCGAGTTTTCGCCCCAAAGAATCTGCTCGTAGAGAGAATGCCGCACGGGCGGAGTCAGTGATAACTTGTCGTCTTGTCCGGCTCAATTCTGTAATAGAGGACAATATAGAGACTAGCTCCGGACTGCAGCCCATCCACAAATCAATGCTACGCTCATCCTCTTGCCAGTAATCACTTCCAAATAATACTTCCTCGCCGCAAGCAGTACGGCCCATGACATCTTGGAAAGCAAAGAATAATTCGGCAAAAGTTGTAATAGGGTCCTGGGCAATTTGGGACTTGGAAAGTATTGTCTGCTGCCTTCTGAGGCGGATCAGGTCCTTAGCGCCCTTGAGATGAATCGTCCAGCGCTCATCACAATTATCCACGATTTCATACAGGCACAGCATCATCATGATAGCTAGCACTTCAGGGTCTGCCGAGCAGCTCAAGGACCCTTCAGTTGCAAGTCGATGACGGAGACCTCTTAATGCTTCAGACTTAAGGTGGAGTCCCATGACCCCATAGGTCGCATCAAACCGAGACCAGTGACATGCTCCTAGTGCCTGGATCGCTTTGAACAAGATTGGTGACGCAGATAGACAGAACGGAAGAATGACTGACGCAAAGGGTGACGACAGCTTCGAGCTGGCAGTTGTACGGGGACACACTTGCTGAAGATAGTACTCGAAGAGGTGCCCTTGGTTTTGTCCAGAAATGTGGGGAAACAAAGGTAACGAAGTCATAGGATGCTGCAGCTGTTGTAAAATTGGCCCATATTCGGAAATATCTACTAGCGCAGGCCAGCTCGACTTGGCTGCGAGTCTTCCTTTCCCTCTATCGCGAACCACCACCGCATTTAATTCATCACAAGCAACGTTGACTTGGTCTGGTTGCTCGAAGGTCGAGACCCCGCTATTGACAAAACCCCAGGACTCAATCAAAGGTATATCGCACCATTCTTGGTCTTCATCGAGAGGTAAAGCTGAGGGCGGAGGTGTCTTGTGTTGCGAGCCAGACTTACTCCAAACGCCAGCTCGGCCGAAGGCAAGCCCTCGGCTCACAAACTCCGACTCCCATTTTAATACCAGTTGTGTTGAGCAAACTAAGCCCCTTTCTCGACACCTGGTGCAGATCGGCTTCTGTGTGTCACAACGGACTCGACTCGCGCGGCATTCCTTGCAGCCGCTACGGCTTCGGGTCTTGACCGGACCCACGCGGTCTGCAGCCTTTTTACGCGGCATCCGTCAGGAGGAAATTTTACATGGCCAGTCTTCTGGGTCAGGTCAATTTCCTAGCGCCATCAAGATGTTGATGAGCGCGAGCTATCTCACTGTAAGGAGAATGAGGCTTTGACTAAGTGAGCTCGAGATGCTCGTGGCAAATGAGGTCCAAAACTGAGACAAATGGATGACTGCCTGTCAGAGGCTATGATGTGTGGCCGGTACAATGAGCCGTAGATTAGGAACCTTGACTGAATCTATTATAATTTATGACAGGGGAATTGCGCTTATCAGGGCAAATCAGAGAAAGTTTTGGTGGAGCGGACTTGCTTGCAACTTGAATTGATAAGGCCAAGAATGGAATCATGTGGTATCCGCTCCATCTATGTAGTCTTCCACCAATAGGAACTGTTTCTACCACCCCGCGGGGAAGCCAACGCTGATTGGATTACGTTTTTCGCTAGCCAATTGCAGCCTGAGGCTGCGGTAATGTTTGTACAAGAAGCACAAGCATATCTCAGAAACCAGCTGACTTGTTTCCAAATCATGAAAGGCATTGACATAGACTGTTCCTTGCACTGCTATCATGACCAAGTGCTCTCACCAAACGTCTCGTTCGGCTTCAACTCTAACCATGGAGTGCCTTTACTGTCAACCGTTCCGCTATTGATATTGTTTCCCCACCAGCTAAGGCTGATGCCAGGAAGTACCAGTGAAAAGAAAATCAAAATAGCAGAGACAGCCACACCGGAGTCTAGGGCTGCGGATAGGACATAGTTATACTTGGCCCACCAATTTGGTCGACGACCTTTGATGATCTATCGATTGTCAATTGTCAGCAAGACGCAGGGCACACTGTTATGCTCGATAGACTTACCTTGTTAAAGATTAAACTGACTACGAATGCAGTGGAGTAGTTAATACCAGTCTATAAATATTGTGTTAGTACGAATAATCCGAGATCTTCTTGGGCATCACATACGGCCGGTGGTAAATTTCCCGTCCCAGCAAAGAATATTGGCCAATGAATAGCGTTCAGGACGCGATTTCCAGGACACTTCTTTCGAAGAAAGAACGTGATAATGGGGAGCAGTGCACCGATCCAGAACATATGAAGAAGCCCAGAATACCTCTGCCCAATATTGTAAAGCCGTGCCGGTCCAATGGCTACGATAGGTATTAGTCATTCGCTTTTGTTAGAAGGAAAGTACACTTCCTCACCTCCCCAAAATACCGCGCTATTATAGTTGACTCGACCCTGGGGGCAGGTGAAATTGTTTGGCTGGTCGCTTGCACATACATCCTTGACATGCCCGAGCATCCATAGCAAAACGCCATCTGACGCAAATCATCAGCAAACTCCTTTTAGACGATACGCTCCCTCCGATCAAGACTTACTTTGTGTCAGAGTGCCAAGGATGCAAGCGACCAACTGTGCGACAAAAAGTGTTCGTCGTGGTATCTTCATATACAGACCAAGCTGAAGAAGCGTCCAACGTTGTCAGCACGAATAATATACGAAAAATATTCAAAAGGCCATCGCACCTTCATGTCAGCACCGTAATACATTGCCTGACTAAGACCAGTGTATGCATAAAACTAGTCGGCCAGTAAGCGCTAGACATATACGAATAGATGGCATGAGGCGCACCTTGAATATCAACAGGACGAGCGGTTTTCCCTTGAGCAAATAACCAGACACAATTTCACCCAAAACAGTTAGAACATTGGCGTTAAGGTTCGCCACAGCATACACAGTTCCGACCGGGATCACATAGAGCGCTGCTAGAGCTAGGGTAATAAATAGACCCCAGAAAGGAAGCCCGGTATTCCAGACATATTGGACGATAATGGCAACAGCCACAACGATGACCTTTCTCCAAGTTAGCTCCACGATCTTAGAATGGTTGTATAGTTAGGGCTTACTGTCAGTATCGCATACCACCACCAGGCAACGTCAGGATAACGCGAAAGTAAACGGGCATGTATGTCCTTCTTGCTTTGACCCCTGAAGGTGTCGAGAATGTCTTTGGTATGATGGAGGGCCACATGAGTCAATAGACAGCTCAGAACGGCGAAGCCAATGCCATAGGATAATGCAAAGGTGATGGGTAAGAAAATGGGGCTGTATTCCCGGTACTTGGTATCATCAATTGCACCTTTCTCATTCAGAATCCGAGTTGAGTTGTAGAGATTCCCAGTGTTGTCGTAAGCATCAGAGCCAGTCAAAGGTAGATAGGCAGTATACCAAGTATTGGTATAGTACAGGGTCGGCGCAATGACAGCATAAACGCAAAACCAACCAGCGAATACATTTGCTTGTGCCCAGAATGGGATTGTCAAGGGTGAAGTGTTGTAGGCAATTTGACTCCAGTCAAATGTGGTGGGCATGTATCCGAGACCAGTTGTCATTCCAAACAGATTGTTCACCACTTTGTTGTCTATATATCTAGTTAGTAAAATTACTACGCGACTCATGGCCCATAAAAGCGTACCTGGAGCTGCCCAGCAGATAAATGCAAAGGTACTCAGCCCGGTGAATATATATCCAGGAAGCCAGTACCAACAAAAGCTCCCAATGAAAACGTATAAAAAGAACCGATACCGGGATATTTTCCAGCCATCAGCGATGGGATTTGCGCCGCTATGCAGAGTTTGGAATAGGGCCGCATTGGCCAAAGTGGAAGGCCAAATCTAACGGGATGTTAATAACGGGCACCCATCAGGCATGGTTAGTTTCAAATTACCATATGCGGTGGCTCTATGATATATCTGTAGGATAGTCCCGCAAGGCCTAGCCCGAACATTTGCATAGACAAAGCTAGCAAGATTTGATAGCCCACAGGAGTCGGCATGCCCAAATAAACCTTTTGTGCCTGTATGATAGCACTGGCCTAACCTGCTCTCAGTATTGCCATCTGAGGGTCATCTGGCTATTGTGAATAAATACTTACCCATGACTGATTGAAACTAAGGTTTGACATGATCGTAATCACCGCATGTTCCTTGACGTTGAAGTGGTGATCAGGGTTGATAGAGATTTCCCAACTAAATACACGTATAGTCATGATAGGCAGTGCCTTTGCGAAAAAACATCCGACGGGGTAGCTGATAAGCTGTGCTACTAAGGAGGTGATCGTAACACTGGGATAGCGCATAGAGAAGAATTGGTTCACTCCCGTGCCGATCTGGGTTCACCGTCAGCACTGCAAGGCCAATATCCCTACATATAGTTTCAAGGCATACCAGGGTAAATACAATCCCCAGAAACCACATTCGAAAGGTGTTGATTGGCAATGTCGGGTCGTCCGTATTTGGGACATTGGCACGGACCTCCAGGTAAGGAGAGTTATCTGAATCAATGGTGTACTCAACATCTTGACTTTCCCCAATGGCAATTTCCAAGGCTTCCTCAGCCGTCACGGGCTTTTTGGAAGCACCTTCAACTTGTAAGGTTGGGTCATGAGAGCATTCTTCAACATCTGCATGTTGCAGCCCATGAAACCGTGATCGACTCATGAGAGCGTACGGTACAGAGGACAGTGGCCCAGAATCTTGCTTGAACGGAAGGTAGGGGTACAGAAATCACAAAGGTTACGATCGGGAGACTATAATACTGCAGATTTTATTCTTGATAGTGGCCCATTGGCCTCCCTTATATAGCAGCATCATGCATGTAGATTGGCCGGAATGTCATATCTATCAGCGCTTCGATATTAGGTACCAGCAAGGAGGCAAATGGCCTAAGAGAAAGGAAAAGATAAAAAGCTTAGGCCAGATAGAAGGTTCATCTCAGATACTGGTCCGTCGATCGCGAAGTATATCGCGGGGAGAGTCAACAGGCGCCAGAGTCGGATACATTCCGATATCAGAGCACGGAAACTTATCCTTGACCCTCACTGAAAGTAAGGTAAGGTCCAAGCGAAAGACGACACGGCACCAGCCGACAGTATTGCAGAAGTCTTATCCTGATCAAGACTAGGCCCAAGCCGGGCCAGATTTAGCGCGATCTGATACCATTCCTGCCGGTTTCAGTAGTACGTACGGTGTACTATCTATCAGTACCCGATAATCTGTCACGATACGAGCGAGACACTTCACCAGCCGATAATTCCCAGTGGAGATATTGCTCGGGGTGGCTCCGATCCTGGCCGACGTAGAAGACATAAGGAAGGTACAAACTTATTATACCCCGTACCGACCTGGATCGCCTCATTTTGGACCCATCGCGCTTCGTTGATTCTGAGCCTATTAATCGCCGTGGTGGACAGTGCACGCGGGGAAATATCTCATCCAGTCTTATTGGATAATACTTACTTTTAATTGATGGCGTTCAATCCACGCGATAGCTTTCTCCGACAAGTTCAAATCGCGTGGACCTTCCACCCCATCCGTCCGGCCGATTGCAACATTTCGTATGATTCATACACCGAGCTCTTCTACTAGTCGTATAAAGGATGAAAGCTGACAATTCCCACGAGATTTCTCCCACATCAAATTGGTTTTTCTGATCAATTTCGGGGTCATCCTAAGTACGGCAGTCTTGCTGCCCGAGCGCCTTGTTTTGTCTAAATTTTGACTTGAATACACTATACTCAGTTGAAGCGAAATACAAAATCGCTATGACTGTCACCAAATCTTCCTCGATCCTAATCATCGGTGCAGGCACTTGGGGTGCTTCAACTGCTCTCCACCTTGGTCGCAGGGGATACACCAATGTCACCGTCCTAGACCCTTACACAGTGCCGTCGGCCATTTCGGCTGGAAACGACGTCAACAAGATCATCTCCTCGGGGCAATACAGCAACAAAAAAGATGAAATTGAAGTTAACGAAATGCTGGCAGAGGAGGCATTCAAAGGCTGGACAACGGACCCTTTGTTCAAGCCTTATTACCATGACACTGGCGTTGTAATGTCGGCTTGCAGCAGCGCTGGTCTGGATCGCCTCGGGATCCGAGTACGGCCAGAAGAAGAGCCTGATGTTTCCGAAGTCACGAAGCCAGAGCATTTCCGCCAACTGGCCCCCTCTGTACTGAAAGGTGACTTCCCAGGATGGAGAGGCTACCATATTCGCTCGAACGCTGGTTGGGCGCACGCTCGAAACGCCCTCGTGGCTGCTATACGCGAAGCAGAGAAACTTGGTGTCAAATTCGTAACTGGTACCCAAGGGAGAGTCATTACCCTTATCTTCGAGAACAACGACGTCAAGGGCGCTGTTACCGCGGACGGAACGATTTGGCGTGCGGAGCAAACAATTATGTGCGCTGGCGCCAATGCTGCGCAGTTCTTGGATTTCAAGGACCAGCTCCGCCCAACGGCATGGACACTGGCCCATATCCAGCTCAAACCTGAGGAACGTGCTCTCTACAAAAATTTGCCAGTTATTTTCAACATTGAGAAAGGGTTTTTCTTCGAGCCTGATGAGGAGCGCGGTGAGATCAAGATCTGTGATGAACATCCAGGATATACTAACATGGTTAAATCTGCGGATGGCCATTTGATGAGTCTCCCCTTTGAGAAAGCCCAGATCCCAAAGGAGTCAGAGACCAGAGTCAGAGCCTTGTTGTCAGAGACCATACCTCAATTAGCCGATCGGCCATTTAGCTTTGCCCGTGTTTGCTGGTGTGCAGACACTGCAAACCGTGAATTCATCATTGACCGCCACCCTGAGCACCCGTCTCTTGTTTTGGGGTGCGGTGCTTCTGGAAGGGGTGAGTATATATGCTCTAGATCAGGTTATATTTATAGATGCTAATTAGTCCTCATCCAGGTTTCAAATATCTTCCCTCGATCGGCAACCTTATTGTGGACGCTATTGAAGACAAGGTCCCAGAGAAAATTCACAAGCTTACGAGATGGAGTCCAGATATTGCTGTTGACAGAAAGTGGAGAGACACTCTGGGGCGCTTTGGAGGGCCTAACCGTGTTATGGATTTTCATGATGTGAAGGAGTGGACTAATGTGCAGAATAAAGATACCGCGAAGCTGTAGAGGAGCTTGTCTATGTATAGATAATTAATGATAATCCACATGCATATTTATTCGCGTTCTATGTAGAGCGCTCAAATCTTTATGTACTATTATTGTAACCGTTTTGTTCTTTCAGCAGCCATGAGTGAGACTTCAGTCCATATACAAGACCCTCCATTGCCATAAACGGGTCTCTTAATGGGGCGGACCCTCTCGCATCCTTTTAACAATATAGCCATCTAGCGCTTCATACGCACCTAGCTTATGTACAACTAACTAGCATTCACTAGAGGAAACTTTGAATCACCATAGTAGTCCCCAGAGAATGGTGGACTAGCCTCCTCCACCGATTTCTGGAAAACGAGGCAATGACTTCGCTAGCAAGCACGAAACATACCATCATCCTTTCCCTTGTGCATATAGTGATCTGTCTTGATAGTAATCTCACAGCTAGAAATCTCCCTCATTCCGACTCTTAATCCGCCTTACAAGAGATTAGACACCGAAGAGTGGTAGATGTGAGGCAACGTTGAGACAAATCCTGTCCCGAGTCCAGAAATCCTGTAGTGGTAGTTGGGCAAAGTATATATCCCCTTTTGTCCGCCAAGTGTGAAGGATCTACGAAAATATGCATTCCCTAACTTTACAACTATTGGCATCACCCCAGATGGCACCGACCTTAGAAATAATCCAAAGAGCGATACAAAATCCACCATGAATGGATAATGGATGTTTGCTCGTGCCCACTTATGGCACCAGGATGACCAGCAGCATTAATCTTCAGGCACAGCGATTGGTGCCTTGCTACTCATATATATATTTGCCTGCACAATAACCCAGAACCCGGTACATAATACAAATGTTATCATTAATATAAAAGAAAGAGAAGGAGATCCCTACGCCTGACGTGGCTCGGATGAAGTTTCACTAAGTTGATAAACATCCTCCTCAGCTCCCCACTGATTGGAAGAAACCTCCAATCTCTGTATTTGTTGTTCTTCATCACTGGGAAGCCTATGGAATCCCTCTTCGCCGGTGATTGCAGTTTTGTCGTAGGGTATGTCGCAGATAACAGACCGCAGACTGGGATAATAACGACGGTATGACAAGTAGGCAATCACAGTGCCCAGGATAGAGCCGCATGTGACATCGTATACATCGTGTCTGTAATCATCGAGGCGAGAGATCGCAATCATTAATGCACATAGAAACGGCAGGAGAGCCACAAGGCAGCGGCAAAGATCGGTCCTTGGTCTAAAGACATGCATTTGACCGGAAATGAAGCTAATCAAAATTAACCGTTAGAGACATAAATTGTTTAGGTGCTACCATTATGGAGAAAACTAACAAGGACAAATATCCCAGTCCGCTAAATGAGAAGCTGCTGTGGCCGCTTGGAAAGCTTCTCCATCCTTCTTGGAGAATGTGTTGACTTGTCTGGGTGCATACGGTCCAGGCGACCAGCTTGTTTTCAGGGGTGCCCTTCTTGGGTATACAGCGTGAAATCAAGTCGGGACGAGGTCGTCCCACGGAGTTTTTGATTATATCCGTGAGCAGCGAAGTCAACATCAATGCAATCACGAAACCAAGTATAGTCACTTGCACGTTGTAGAGCTTCGGTCGAAACATAGCAGCCCACAAGACCAGTATGACAAAAGGGATGATCCCAGCATATATAATGGACCATACTGGAGTATATTGTCAGTGCTCAGAGCGCAACGTCTCGGAATGAAAGACGCCCACCAACAGAGACTCTTTCCACTACAGCGAAAGGATATTGAATGGCCTTGTTGTCCAGGGAAAACAAACGATGAAATGGAGTCACAAATAACTGGATCTGCATGTGAAAATATTAGTAACCTCAGATAAAGAGATCAGGTAAACAAGGCACCAACCAAGACCCATCCTCCTACAATGCATCCTAGTGCCAGATAGTCAACCGCTGGAAACGATCGCTGATAGAAACGAGCCACAGCGCCGGCCACCCCGGGTTGCGCTGGGCGCGAAAGTGACACGGTGGATAATCCGCTACGAGGCATCTCCGTGGTGCTAATTGATGCTCCGATTCGTTAACATGACAGTCTTCTCGAGACAGTGAGGATTAGAATCCAAAATGATTGCGACGATCATGCTGCCGCCTTTAGACGCACAGACCATTACTACGTACTCCCGCGGGATCTCCGCATCGCATTCCCGAACTCTTTTACGATCATAACCAAACTACCTGTGAGAGCATCACCTTTCTTAGTCATTGAACCACCTTATTGTGTACTTGGATATTATCCCGGACATTATTACATCCAACCAAAATTATGGCCGACGCTGGACAACAACGACCTCTCACGGCTTTCGCTCCACCACCTCCTTTGTGGAAACACTTCACGCCGGATAACCTCAAAAAGCTAGACGAGATCAAGAAGAATGCATCGAAAGGCCAGGATGGAAAGCCACAAAAAAAGAATTGGACGCCGGTTGAATTACAGACTCTAGACGTACCGCCAGAGCTCCGTTTTCTCGTCCCGCCAGAAGTACCCAAATCAGGCCATTATAGTGTATTTGGAGAATTACAAAGCGTAAGCGCATTTACTGGTTGCTCGCGTCCTTCGTTGTCGATTACAGCTTACAAAGATATTATAGCTCTCGACGGCTCTCCCTTCCCTCCAAGATCAAGGCATTACACAGCTTTATCCTTCCCCGCCTACAAGTGACGCCAATCGAGAACAATCTTCAGAGCCTTCCCAGCCACTGAATCACGCGTATTATCTACTCAAGATCAGCAAGTCGTTGCTTCTAAACTTCCTAGAATTTGTGGGCATTCTTTCAGTGGCTCCCGAGCAGTTCGAATCCAAGGTGGAGGACTTGCGCAACTTGTTCATCAATGCGCATCACCTTCTAAACCTATACCGTCCTCACCAGGCGCGAGAATCTCTCATTCTAATGATGGAGGAGCAGCTGAGTCGTACCAGGGAGGAAATTCAGCAAATGGATAAATTAAAGGAGGAGATTACGGGAGCCCTCGAACAACTGAAGAAGAACGGTGTTGACATGGATGCTGCATCCGTCGAGACTACTGATCATAATGCGAAGAAACCCAATGTATCGGAAGAAAAAACGACTGAAGATGCGCGATTGGTCTGGGACCTGTTGGATGAGGGAATTTGAGGATGAGTCTTCGGTCGATATGAAGCACTTAGTCCCCGGCTTCTCAGTCACCCAGTGCCATGCCCTTCATGCGTAACAAGTCAACTAAGGTCGCACTAACTACATTGCCTACACTTGGACACCCAACGTTAGCAGCAACAAGGAATGCATGACCAGAGTCAAAGTCCAATACGGTGATTCTTTCACGCTAGTGATCAATTCCTCGACTGGGCAGGCCGTGGTTTTGAAATGTAGCAGCGTGGGCTACAGTGTAATATACACGCCTTCACCTCGAAAACTGTCCAAATACGGATGGGATTTCCAGCATCTATTTTCGGTGTTCTTGGCTTGAGCCCCATATCCACTTTACGTATCGGGAAATAATTAATCCGATGTGGTCACGTGTGGCGCTAATCACACACGTTTAAAATCTCACCAAATTTTCCCGTGGACATTTTATTGCATCCATACCTCGACATGACCGCAATGGTTACTTGGAAGACTGATATTATGGTCTTTTCCGCTTGGTTTAATGATGCCAGAGGAATTGGACTTTTCTAGTGCTCTATGTTTAGCATTCTCGGCTCACAATCTATCTTTGCAACTTTGAATAAGCTTGGTAAGTTCATAATGTTGTTTTCATTCTCCCTACTATGATGATTGATGCCTATTATTCTTTGTTTCAACCCCATCTGAGAGCACACAAAAGTGCTTTTTGATTATATCCGCGCATCTTATATCTGATAATTCAAGCTGCAAAGCTTGGTTTTGAAAAACTTTTTTTGCAAAGCATCGTCAATGACGTGAGCCGTTTGCTGACTGGTTTCAAGTAGGCTTCTGCAACGAATCCATAGCCGTTAATAGTCATGAATATAACTTTTGCAATCCACATGAGCATCATCTCCTTCGCGTAGCTCTGGCACCGTAAATCCTAATGATACATTGTAGCACCCCGCAGGATGATTTCATGAGCAATTCGAAGAAGTTCTAGTGCCTGCCCCAAAACAGTAAACCCACAACATACCCACGCAACCCAAGCAACCAAATAGGTATATACCATCGGCGTCCCGAAGAAGAGAAACAAAAAAAAAAAGACTAATAAAAAGGAAAATCCCCCAGAATAACTGATGATTAACAAAGACCAAACACCCATCCATACATGCAGTAACCCCGTAACCCAGTCCGGTCCATAAAGAGTATCCTTAGAACACCAACCCAGACCCAACCTATCTAATGAGAACGCTCCTTCCACGCCTTTTCAATAGCACAAGTAGCAAGTCTATACAACTCGGAAACGAATTCGGCCACAAGCTTAATATGCACGATCTCCGCAACTGCAAAGGGTTGTCGCGAGAACACTCGCTCCATCATACCCGTTGCTGTTCGAAGAAGGCGCACGTCCTTGGTGGCCTGCGGGTCTGATGGGTTCTGGAGGATGTTGCAAAAGATTGCAAGAAGGGCGGACATGGGGTAGAAGATTAGGGTCCTGAATGGCGTTTCATTAGCTTGAGGTTGTGTATGTAGGTAGATCTTGTGAAACTCACCAGAAAATGCCGTCGACGAGTACATGCTCCGCTGCCTCGATGTAAAGGAGGGTCGAGCGACTGGCTTCGACGGAGAGTGCGAGACTGGAACTTACGCCGTCCATCATGCCGCCTTGGCCTTTGGCCCAGGATTTGCAGCGGCTGCTGGCCTGGTGGATGATTGTCATGCAGAGGTGGTAGTTTAAGCGCAGCATGACGGAGTGCATGCTGACGTTTGGGTCGGGGGTTTCGTGAGAGAAGGACAGAGTTGGTCGCCATTCGAGTGGGACGGACATTCGCCAGCGCTCCAGCTCGTCGTCGAGCTCGCGGATATCTTTTAGAAGCTCGGCGTCTGTTTTCTTAAGGGCTTTAAATGAATAGAGTGCACTGTAGGCGCGAGACTTGATGATGCTCAGGCGAAGGTCAACGGGGAATAGCGGATTCCTTGGCAATTTGCTGCTTCGTATTGCCTCTACGCAATGATGTGATTGTATGTCTGCGAATAGTTGTTCCACGTAGCCAGGGGGTAGTGTTAGATCGCAGTTCTCGTCTGTGTACATCTGAGGTTGACCGATCCGGATGCAGACATCTTTTTCTATGGTGAAGCAAAGCCAGAAGATAATTCTGAGTTGTCGTTGTACTCGAGAGTGATGACCTTGGGTGGTTGTTATGGGATATTCGGTGTCGTCTGGATATGAAGTATGAGCACCTAGCATAAATAGCATCCGTGCTGCAAGAGTGCCGAAGTAGTTGGCTGATTGCAAGCTACCGGTGAATAGTTCAAACAGGGCCTAATACGAAGATTCAGATCAGTGATCAAATTCAAGTAGCAGTAGACGGCGATCAGACGTAGGGATGGTGGCGGAATGCTTAGTTTTGCCAATTAAGGTCGAAGCGAGGAAGAAGTGCTAGGGAAAAGCCGATAAGATACTGTAGAAAGCTTACCAAAATTGTCATAGCCTGAACACCATCCAGAGTTGGAGTCCCTTGCAGAATATGGGGCACCAAGAAATGTGCTCTCATAAAATATCTCTCACCATCAACAGGTGGGGGTGACGGTGCTTTCCCCTCGGGGCAGGGTTCTGTAATAAGAGATGAGAATGCCAAGAAAGCAAATATGCATGCTCTAAGACTTGAGTCTGCGTAACAAGAGTTGGGCTGAGGCTTCTGATAAACGGCATTAATGGTCTCTTGGAAAAGGTCCTGGTCAACAATAGGAAATATGCTCTGCATAATTGACACGCGATATCTTTCGAGATGAAGCTCCAAAACGGTTCTATCAGGAAGGTCAAATATAGTCCCCGTCTGCATATCACTAAACAATGCGCATGAATTCAATGCACGTTGCCTCTCCCATGGAGGCCGAGTAGGGCATAGCTTTTCGACATCGATCTTTTGTCCGGTCCGCGACTGAACCCATTCCTGGCCCTCTGGTAGCAAGAATGGGATGCCTGTAAGCTGGCTAACAACGCTCAGTTCTCGTCCTGCGAAATGAAGTGGCACCGAAGATGGTAGGGGCGGTTGCCCGTGAGATGGAAGTCTTCCAGGTAACCTTATCCCGAACCCACTCGGTCCAGGAGACGCATTAGGGGCTAGAGGGGAAATTGTCAGTACTACAATATTTGCAGCTCAAGGTCAGGCAGACAAACTGGGCTCTCTGAACACGCTCTCTGTTAGGAGTTTCTCTATCCGGTCGATGCGCTCGGCCAGGCCTGTCGTTTTTTGTTGGCTGGAGTATAGGATGGCAAGTTAGTATCTTGAGACATGGTAAAGTTTGATTTTTTTTTCCCTATGGCATACGCATTTGCATTTGTCTTATCTTTTCGTTTTTTATGGGTGACCCGCTCAAATGTACATGGGATATTGTGGTGACTACACCAGTTACACTGTGGCACAGCTGCGTCGCATTTGATCTATGCATGAATAATAAGCGTCGTACCCACAGCTAGCGACACTGCGATAGTACCTTTCGTTTATAGCATGCATCACAGGCTCTTGCTGTGCGTTTCCTAGGTGGCCGGACTTCATCCTCCGACCTCTCAGCGGATATTGGAGATGGATACATAAATAGTCAGCCTCCACAGAGACTAGCGGTAGTAGTGATGATGTCAAGGACCTATGATCGATCAAAAAATTGATCAATTTGAGAGGCGGGGGGGCCACAGCGGGAGGTGCGAAAAGGAGATCCGACAGCCGCTGACTAAAGATAACAATGATATAACTAATGATCAAGTAGTATCAGCGGTGTTGGAGAGATCTAAATAGCAAGTCTTTTTATCTTTTTTAAAGCATTTTCTATAGGGGATCGGTCTAGAATATATACGTCGGGGATTTTTGTTTCCGTGGCCGAGGCGCCGACATGGCCCGGAGATATGACGGTTGAGGCATGCCACAAATTCCAGGCTGCAGATATTGAACTAAGTTACGATCTTCCCGTGACTAAGCGGAGATAAGGTCTCCATTCTTAGATTAATCAATCAATCAGAACTCCAGATAGAGGGACTAGTTTGAGGGCGTTCATCTTAAACCCAACGCCACGAGGAACTGATTATAAATTTACTGTTAGTACGGAGTATATAGTTATACATCCTGAAGGGTGGTCCAGGATACTTCACCAGCGAACCTAACTCTAGCGGAAATATTAACAAACACAAACACAAACTTATTGTGTGGATATCTGCGAAAAAGGCCAGCCTGCAGCTTATGCGAATGTGGTATCAAAGTTTGAAAATACAAAAACTATTCAGAAAGATGTCCCTGTAAAGCCAGCTATGGATTTCGCGCGAAAACTCGTGGTCGGCACTGCGTGAGATCGGATCTTTATGCTGAGGATTTGCTTATGCTGTACAATCCGGTCGCTGACTACCGGACAACGCACCACACAATTTACATAAATTTGGCGCGACGCGCGGTGGTGAGATGATCAGTACCATGACACCAGAAGCCTACCTCAGCGTGAGCTGCTAGCAAGCTCGTCATCATCTGGTAAATCCTTGATGACATCTTTCAGGGTTTGGATCAATTCGTCAATGTCTGGTCGATCTGCTGGTTCAACCTGCAAACATTTGCGGACAACATCCTTTACAGACGCACTGATCGATGTTGTAGCATCTTTGCGGGATTCGTCGCCAGCCTTGCCCTTGCCCTTGCTGGTGCCAGGTTTCTCATCAGGGAACCGCCAGTCTCCACCAAGGACGCATATACTGAGGCTACCACCGGTCTCCTCGCTACGTGCTTCAAAGGGGCTCTTGCCCACCAAGCAAGCGTAGAGAGTACAACCCAAAGACCAGATATCGACTTTGGTATCAATGATGGAACCGGTCTTCACATCGAACAGTTCCGGTGCTCGATATGGCATCGTACTATGTTCTGCAGCCGTATCCTGGACTGCCAGGGCAAGTGAGCGCGAGGTAATGGCAATGGGGCTTGGGGCGAGTGAGCCGAGATCCATCAGCACTGGCGTTTGTCCGTCATCATCGATCATGATGTTACCTAGTATCGTTAGCTATGTGGTTCACGTCGCGGGATCGGTAACGGGGAGCCTACCAGGCTTGATATCTCTATGCGCGTATGGGCGCAAACCTCCATCTTGCACGCCTTCCTGGCTCCTTGTGACCTCGTCATCCATCAATGGTTCGTTCTCGGAATCTTCATCATCTGCCCCCTGGGTTGCTCGGCGCTTAGGCTTGCCCATGCGCATAGATGTATCTGCCTCTTCGCTCTCCCTTCTTCCTGCCTTCGCCTTGCGAGTCGGCCCGGCACCGCTCTTGACACGATATTGATGCATGGCTCGGAGCGCAGTGGCGACGCCCAACATCAGCACCATCAATCGCTTCTCCGGAAATTGAGTATGGTTGACCAGGTTGGCATTAATGGCATCCTGTAGATTACCTCGCTGATAGTAGGGCAGGAGGATGTAAACAGTCTTGGACCCGGCTTCTCCGCCATCAGAACGGAACTTTGAGCCAGACTCGGTGGACACGGAGTGGTCAATCGAATGGATAATATTAGATTGTGATGCGAACAGATTGTAGGCCTCTACTTCTTTTAGGGCTTGAGAGACGGACTCCTGACCAAAGGGGCATCGGATCTTTTTCAGCGCAAAGAGCTCTGAGGTTGCTTTGTCTTGAACTAAGTACACGTAAGAGAAACCGCCCTAACATTGATGGTTACCAGTCAGTAGGAACCCAATGGGCTAAGACTGGTTTACCCTCTTCTATCTTACCTCACCCAGGAGACGGAGCATTTTGAAGCTGCGATTGTTGATCTTGAGCTGCGGCGTGCTAGGGAAGCAGCACATGCAGTCGGTAAAATTATACAGGAGATCAAAAAAATATTGCGCCATTTTGGTTGATCACGCTTGTAACATCCAGCTAGACTACCGAATCAATGCGCACTGAATGGTTTGAACTGTTTATCGTGGTGATAAGTCGGCTCCACCGCAACGCCAGCCGACCGTTTGGATGCGAGCGGAGACGGAAATGAAAGGAGAATAGGTGCGGCAAGGGAGCTAAGGCCTGTATGCAGTCGCGCCGCAAGGAGAGAAAAGATCGGAAGCTTGCACGGTTTGAGATGGAACAGAAAGGGGAGATTGCCGCTAATAGAAGTGGTAGATCTTGTTTGATTGTGGTTGAGAGCAAGCCAGAAATCAGCCAACTGATGCTGAGGTGGAAGGTATGATGAATAATAAGGCTGGGGAGGCGGTAGTGGTAGCCCGTGCAACCAGTAGGGCACTCGTTACGACTACAGAACACGTAGTAGACAAATAATACATTGGCTGGGGATCAACGCCAACACCAACAAAACAAAATAAACAAGAAAAATAAAAAATCAAAGATAAGATATAGCGTATATAAAATACTACATTCAAATTAAAGTTACATCAAAGACGACACTGTTGCCGGAGAGTACGGAGTGCTCGATTGAACCTCGTGAGGGGGGAATGGAGACCAATTGATATAGATTACAGCAGTGCCAGTCTAGAATTAAGCTAGCCGATGCAGTTGAAGAGCTTGACCAGGGGCAGACTACTTGCAGTACTGTACGGAGTACAATCTGTCCTTCATCAACATGGAAAAGCGTTAGATCTTCTACTTAGTGAGTCCCAATCAATGTTACCAGTCATGTTCAACCGAACGCAGTAGGCGGTCAGCGCCACCTGCAGATCCCTGCACCCTGTTGCCCGAGCAGTTGGTTGTTGTATGTATTGTACAGTAACTGGCGGTATGGCCACTAATCACTCACTCCTGGGTGGAGCACAAACCCATGGTTCGCTCGTGTGGCTGTTGATGTTTGCTGCAATTATCATTGGAACTAACCCCTGGATGCATAATAACGGTTCTGGGGATGACTTGAAACAATTTGTTTTGCATTGAATCGAGAGACTCTGTGTGGCGACTCATCGACTCAATTCTTTCTCTTTCGGCGGTCCCTCGCTGCCCGACCAGAATAGGAAGAGGACCAACGCAGAAAATCCTCCGATCCTCCTAAGTACTAGTTTGCTCAGACTATCAAGACTATGACTGCCGGTCTATGATCAGTCACGCAGTTACCTCCGTCTTCGCAGCTTATCCCTTCCTTCGATATCGGACTTCTTTCTACGCCGTGTCCCTTCCTCGAACCTCGAATGACTTAGTATCCCGGTTGACATCCCCCTCGTCCCCTTGGTCAAGGTCAATCATTTTCTCAACACCCTGATGGCGCCCCTCGACGACATCCAGGTCGGTGACCTGGTAAACGTTCCCGGAGGGATGTATGGTACGATAAAGTATTTGGGAGGTGTGGCTGGCAAACCAGGGAAATTTGCGGGCGTTGAGTTGGCAGCTGAGCATGCCAGACGAGGGAAGAACAGCGGAGATGTGGAAGGGAAGAAATACTTCACAACCTCCACCCCCGGCTCCGGTATCTTCGTCCCTATGAACAACAATAAGTACGTTACAAAACGTTTGTCCGCTCCTAGTATTCCTAGTGTAAACCCTCCCACTCCCTCCCGACCTGTCAACTTCAGCAAATCCGTTGGCCCCGGCCTTAGCCCCGCTGTTCGAACCCCCCGTCCTGTGAGGCGGCCTTCACTTCCTCGAGCTGAATCCCCACGTGGCCCACCACCCTCGAAATTGAGTCTTGCTGGATTACGCACTCCCTCCGGAGTGTCGAGAGCCCCAAGTTCGAATGGCCGTCCACGGAGTCCAATCAAAGCGCCGTCCCGCACTTCAACCAGTCGACCGCCCTCTCGTCTGAGTGTAGACGATGAATTTCAATCAACAAGGACCTCGGATATTCAGCGGAAAGCGATGGCCGCAGAGGTGCAGGAGTTAACGGACCAAGTCAGAAGTCTGGAGAAGCAGCTCCTAGACCGCGACAAGCAGTTGGATGAACAGGCAAACACATTATCCGAGTTTCAGAGAATGTTAGAAGAGTTCGAAGGGTCGGATGCTCTTTCCATTCGCGCTCAGTTGCGTGATAAAAATGAGAGGATTGCCCAGCTGACTACGGAGTTCGACCTCCATCGGGCTGATTTCAGGAGTACTTTAGATACGCTGGAAATAGCTGCAGCCGAAACTGAACGGGTATATGAACAGCGATTGGATGAACTGATGCAGCAACACAAAGAGCTGCAGGATCGAGGAGAAGATGTTGAAGCGGTTGCAAGGCAACTAAAGCAACTCGAAGAGTTGGTCTCCGAATTGGAAGAGGGCCTGGAAG
Source organism: Aspergillus bertholletiae (assembly GCA_009193595.1). NCBI lineage: Eukaryota > Fungi > Ascomycota > Eurotiomycetes > Eurotiales > Aspergillaceae > Aspergillus > Aspergillus bertholletiae. Next base: position 25,318 of record ML736318.1, on the reverse strand, counting down.
ACGCGCGCCGTGGGGAAGCTGAGGCGCGAGCAGAGGTTGAATTTTTAAGGGGCGAGGTGGAACGGACGAAACTCGAGTTGAATAAAGAGCGAGAAAGCTCTTCTCATGCGGTCGGAGATGGGCAGCAGCATTCAAGAGAGCTTGATCAGAAGGATGACGAGATCCGCGGTCTGAAAGCTATCATCCATTCTTTAAGTCGGGGTGACCCCGACTTGCATGCACTTGAGCAGAATGGACTTGGGGGTTCTCAGCTGGAATATGATTCAGATCATGTGGCTCACTTGGAACGGCGGGTTGAGGAATTCGAACGGATGACAGAACGAAAGACTTTCCGTATTGAAGAACTAGAGCATGAGCTTCAGCAGTTACAACTCAATGGTGACACCCATCCTCGCAATCCTACCACCAACGGTTCGCACTCCTACCACAAATCCTCAAGTTCTATCGGAAAGATCGGTGGTGAGCATACCGTCAACCACGCCCATCGGCTGTCTGACCGCACTGTGGTCCCAGGTGACTGGCATGGTGAACCAGAGCACGATGACCACTATCAAGCATACCCTGGACGACTCCGCAGCACTTCAGAATCCTCTTATCAGCGACTAGAGACTATGCATGAATCCGACGCCCGGTCTGATGATGGCGCTTCTTTGTGGTGTGAGATTTGTGAAACTGGCGGTCATGATATCCTGAGTTGCACAAATATGTTTGGCGTTGAGCAAAAGAACAAAAGCAACACAGACACTAAGGATCCCTCTCAAGAGGACTCAGCTGATGAAAAGTTCACACCCGAGACATCACCTGCTCCCGAGTCCGTACAATCAAACCATGAGGATAACACGACCCCCCAGAAAACCGGCCGAGATGTTGTTTTGGAAGGGCTAAAAGGGGTCGCGACAACATCTTCCATGGCCCCTGTAGCAGGAAAAGCGAGCAAAGCAGTTGATGAGTCGAAGTGGTGTGCACTCTGTGAAAGGGACGGCCATGAAAGCATCGATTGTCCATTTGATGATTAATGGGGGGTATCGGGTGGGAATGCTGTATATAACCCAAGGATCAGTTTTTTCTGTGGCTTCGAACGTTCCTCACAGCTGTGATGTGAGATGGCATTATTATCGGTTAGCGAGCCCGTTCCTGATTTATTTTAACGATGGGTTGGACACATTTTCTTCTCTTGGATGTGCTATACACTGTATTATTCCGGGTCTTTTGTTTTGTCCGCCCTTTCAGTTGCTATCCTGACTGTTCTATCATATACCAGCCTAGTTTGTGTGAACCTTACAGAGTACCCGATCAGATCTATTCAACATCATGTTCTCTTTCTACGGTCATATCGATTTCTTCTTTTTTTTTCTTTTTTTTCTTTTCCGCAAGCGTCACTCATTCTGGTATTGAAACATTTTGTACTTTGATGTCTCAAGTCCTTTAGAGCTGGCCACTCTTACCACTATTCATTGTTCACATTCTGTTTCCTAACATTGTTTCTACATGTGGCCAGTCTCAACCTAATTTAAACATATATACACCTCCATCGGACCTTTTAGGCGTGCCGGTGCCCTTGGTCTTTATTAGTCTATATTTGATACGTTCGTACCATAGATATTATAATTTAAGCATTTACAGGATAGCAGATTGGATTCAGGCCAATGATGGCTCAGCGTAAGGGCCCAAAGAAATGAAGCTTTCACAGTTGTCCATTTGCACATCAGAGCTTTGAAAGATCTCTTCTCAGTGCTTTCTCAAACGTGCGTATATATATATTCCAATTTCAGATAAATTTTGCCCTAGGAATCTCTTTATGAGCCTTACTCCACCCCTAAATAGCGAACTATCTGGGTATTGTTTAAGAAATCTCTAAAAGGGAATAAATAATCATCATTCAGCTTTTTGGTACCCATCTACTATTTCCTTTTAGTTCAGTACCAACATCAAGTCACTGCATAATAGATTATTATCGCAATCATCATCATCATCGTCATTATCATCGTCAACACCATCATCATCGCCGTATACACTCGGTAATATCTACATATTGCATCAACAATTAAGTTGCTCTAGGAATAATTCCAAACATCGACTACTCAAGGAATCTGGGCGGCTGTACTAGTTCCCCCTCTTTATATTTTGTTTCGGCAACAGTTCCGCAAGCCTTGCATGTCCGTTTGTCCTGATCTGCGCCAAATTCTTCAACAACTTCTTTCACCTGTGTTCCCAGGTCCGTACACACAAAACGCTTCTCCCAAACAATCTCTCCACAACTCTTACAGTACCACCGCAGAATATCAACTGAGCCTTCAGCTCTGGGTTGCTCCATCACAACACCCACGGTATCCTGGAACCGTACCGGACAGTGAGGCGTGTTGGCAGGTAGCAAGAACAGCGAACCCTCGTGGATGGGGATATCTTGGAATACCGGGGGTGAAACGGATGTATCAACAGTTCTGAGGAGCATTGAGCCTCGATACTGGTAGAAGAATTCTGGGGTTGTATTAATGTGGTAGTCCGTGCGGGCGTTAGGACCGCCGACGATCATGACTGTGTAGCCGGCTGTTGCCGGAGAAGAGGGATGGTAGACACAGTAGTTGTTTACCGGTGGCTGTAGAAGGTGAGAATTGGCCTCGAGCCTACAGATGTATGGTCAGTTCAGTCATGGTAAACTAGTCATATAGTTTCTATCAGGTCTTGTCGCGTGTTGTGACGCATTGCGGGGGAGGGGCAATAAGAATAATAGATATTGTAGGGCACGGATTGAGGATGTACCATTTGGGGATATTCAAAGCTGGAGGAAGCATTTCGAACAATTATTATATTAATACCGTGTACTTTTCTCAGTCTAAAAGACCGTCTCACAAAGATTCGAAGTTGGAGAGAAAGACGGAGGGGTGAAGAAGCATATCATGCCGAATTGATAATCGGGTTCGGAGATAAGTGTTTAGTTTAAGCCCGGACATCATGACGGAACATCATTTTCCCGCCAGATTTTCTCCATTCGCTTTTTTTTTTGTCGGCTCAAATGTATACAGCTTCTGATTGTGACATTGCTGGTCCACAACGGAGGTACTGCGATTCTCCAATCAAGTAATCATGGCAACTTCACAACCCCCTCTCCGCTTTACCGGCCACAAGAACTTTGTGTATCGCTTGGTTTTTGCAACCTTGACTGGCCGTACAGTGCATATCTCTCAGATCCGCCCTTCTTCCCCGACCAACCCTGGTCTCGCTCCCCATGAAATTTCCTTTCTCCGTCTTCTAGAGGCCGTCACCAATGGTTCTCAACTTGAAATCTCCTACACGGGTACAATTGTGGTCTACAAGCCTGGTCTTATCACCGGAAGTGGTGCAGGAGCAGGCAGTGGTGGTGTGATCCGACATGAGCTCCCAGCAGGTTGTAATCGTGGAGTGAGCTACTACCTTTTGCCTCTCTGTCTGTTGGCTCCATTCTCCAAAGCTCCTATAAAGGTTCTCTTTACTGGTCCTGGCGTCATCACCTCATCTACGCCAACGGGTGATATGTCTGTGGACAGCGTGCGGACCGCGATCTTGCCGCTCTACAACCAATTCGGAATATTCAACAACATCGAACTGCGCATCCTACGAAGGTCTAACCCTGGGCATAATGGCAGAGGAGGTGGTGGAGAAGTCCAGCTGGTCTTTGGCCACCAAGTGCGTCTCCCGAAAACTCTTCACATGATGAACCCTGGTAGAATAAAGAAAATTCGTGGTGTGGCCTATGCCGTCGGTGTTTCGGCTTCCAACAACGCCAGAATGATCGAAACTGCCCGTGGTGTTCTCAACCCGCTTGTGCCGGATACTTATGTTTTCTCTGATGTGTCCTCCGCCCCGCTGGTTCCTGCCCCCGAGAAGAGCAATCCTTCGGCTAAGAAGAAGATTGGTCTTGGATTCGGTTTGTCGCTGGTTGCCGAGTCCTCCACTGGTTGCCTCTTTTCTGCAGATGTGGCGTCCCCGCCTTCAGGTGGCCAGGCTCCTGAGGATATTGGAAAGCAGTGTGCTTACCAGCTGCTTGAAACCATCTCGAAAGGTGGTTGTGTTGCTCCCGCTGCAGCAGCAACTATGCTAGGTCTGATGACAATGGGCTCAGAAGATGTTGGCCGGCTTCAGGTTGGCCGTGATGTGATTGCCGATGAGGGTGTAATCCAGCTGGCCAGAGACTTGACGAAATTTGGCGCGCCTGGTTGGGGTCTTAGGGAAGCTGCCGGCGAAAACGAGCGTGGTGACGTCGTTATCAGCGTGGTTGGACGGGGCATCGGAAATGTTGGACGGAAGGTTGCTTGATCGCGTGCCCACGGTGGGAGCCTCACTTTTATTCGTGCAGCCATTCTGGTCAGCTGCTGCAAGTTTACATTTCTCGATAATTGGAGGTTTAATAGCCAGGTAACAGCCTTGTTTCAGAATTCGACCATTTGATAGGCGATCGACCTGAAACGCGACCTTGGTACCCGAACAGCGTGGATCCTCGACGACGTTTCACAGTTCGCGATCGCAGGCAGACCGATTACACGTCACTTCTTATCTCTACAAGTGCCTGATCTCGGTAGTCGGACGGTGGGATTTGAAATACCCATGCGCTTCTTTTCACCGCTACCTTAGACCTCCGCCACGTGTCTAGGGTCACGCCAAGACACCAACTGTTTTCCACACCGCAGCTGGCGTTCTCCCCTTTGCGCTTCACATTCCAGAGATGGTGCCCTATGATGGGCCCTTGCAGCTTTATGAAACGCTTAGTTGTTGTATTTCAATGATACCCACTGTTTTTTCTGGTGCTCGGAATGTCCACCTCACCGCTGGGTTCCTACCCCATAGTGGGCATGGATCTCGCATTTTAGGGCTTGGAGGATGTTGGGCTTTGCTTCTGGTGATCATGAGTCACACCTCGTGGAGAAACTGTTCCTGAAATCGATGTATATAAGTAGCATCAATAGAGATCTGATATTTACCCTATTGTATTGTGCTTCACATGACTTCTTCCAGTCTCCTTCATCTCTTCCACTATGTTTCCCGCTCTTCTTTTTTTGATGTCTGCGCAATCGCCCCGAGTTAACCAACTCAAAAAGCAGTTCAGCAACGAACCGGAGATTTCCTTTCACCGATTACAATGCAGGCCCGGCTGTTCATCTGCCTGACCATGCCACGGGAGTGATGCCCATGGAAGTTTAAGTGCTGGCCATTTCCCGGATCCCTCCCCCGGTTTGATCGAGAAGAGTTATAAACCTCTTCATGACTTCACATTTGATATAATAAGGACGGTCTTCACGTCATCAACCCAGAGTCAGTCGCCCCTTGTCGATCGGATTTCTGGCCCTCCATTGTCAACCCCTCGAAGTTCGAAGACACCATCCCTTTACGATCCGAGAAGGCCATAAAGGGAACCGTCGGCTACGTCCCGCTGTGGTTGACCGTCGATGCTCATCTGAGCTCAACCTGCCCGGTCTCGCTCCTTCCGGATTAGGAAATGGGAACGCACCACCAGGACGAGTCCAGTTCTGAGGCCGTTATCGTCATTCCGCCATAATTCTAAGACCTCAGCGCCACCCCCTTGCTTCTCTCTTCCCCTCCCCTCCCAGTCCCCCTCCTCGTCCCACCCGCTCGTACTCTGTCATCCTTTTGCTTCCTTCACATGTATGGCCTTAACATGGAGACTCACTAAGGAACAGTGCTTGTAAGTCCTCCTAGAGGTTTCAGTCAGCATATTCCTTTACTACTGATGAGGCAGGCCGACCGAACTTGACTCGCGTTCCAAGCTAGCTCATCATCGTGGAGGTTTCGAGTTTAATCAAGCTAGCCTACTAGTAAGTCTCATGGAGATGGGTGCAATTACTGACGACCCCATCTTCAGCTTCTAGGCGACTTTCTGCTCTCTTGGAACTGGATGGGACTTGGTCCTTTGATCTATTCGACGTTTACTTCGACTTGCCGATCATTTGCCAGCCGAGATCTAAGCTGCCTCTCCTCTCCCTGAGCATTATGTCTGGCACCGTGGGCAGGCCCAGTAAGTGACAGAGCTTGTATGTATACCTTCTCCCCATTCACCCTCTTTTGATACTGACAACTGTTGTAGGCTGGCTAAAAACACTTCGCCCGCACCGCAGGCCAGCTCCCCACGGGGACATGCTCTTGTTCGTACACACCTCCTTTACTGCATCGGTATATTCCTAACCAGGTAGCTAAGGGATAAGCGCCACATCAGCCTGGTTGCTCATATGCGTCTTTATACGACTGACTCCTTCCTCCACTTGCCTAGCACAACGGGCTGGTCCAGTAAGCGACAGAACTTGTAAGGATACAGCTTCTACTTTCTTTTGGCACAATTTATGTACTTACGTGACCCTACGCTGGCCAAAAGAAAAAAAAAAGAAAACGCCCGCACGCTGGCATAACCTCGCTATTAGGGAGGAAGTGAGCAGTCAGACGCGATTAGACCCTGATTCGACTTCACACCGAGTCACAACACGCCTTTGGTCGCCAGAGAACAGTCCCTCCAACTAGCTGCACCGTGGCAGGTCCAGTAAGTGACAGAGCTTGTAAGTGTGACCCTAACGCCTAGCATTAGGTTCCTCTACTAACTCAGCACCTCAGGCTGGCTAAAAAAAAACCTGCCACACCGCAGTGAAGCAAGAGTGATTCTCAGGAAATGTAAGTTTGGTCTTCTCGCAGGCCAACTGCGTCCCTTGCCAATGACTTTAGGGTTAAGGTATGGTCTTACACCGATAGTCATCTCAACCTGTACCACCATCAATCCTTAATACCGGTCACGCTACCTCTAACCAACCAAATAAGGTGGCCGGGGATAGGAGTTGGATGATATGGTTGAGGATATTGGCAATTCCTGTCCTGAAATCGTTTGTAATTAGTTCTCTGGCTGTACCTTGCGCGTCACCATTCTCTTGTCACTCTAGCTAGTCCTGGTCAAGGTTTTTACCCATAAATTGGGAAGTTTCCCTTGGCTAAGCGGATAGAACTGCAACCTGAATGGGGGGCTAGCTGTGATATCAATCAAATTCCTTCAAATGGCGAACTGTTATGTTGTAGAGGGTTTGTCTGTAGATGACGACTATTCTCATTAGCACATTGTGGATTGCGATACGGAGTAGCAATTTCCAACATAGAGTTGGTACACTGTAGTCTATAGTCACAAAGTTGGAGGCTGTGAAAGCGGACGATATGGAGTTGTTACATTCTCTTGTCCGTACTTGCTTACCCGTTTATCATTGCTGCTTAAACGGACTTTGTCGATGGCGCCCCGGTTCATCATGCTCTCCTTTTTCTCTCTTATCGAAAGGCAATGCCCTGTTAGCTTCGACATGTGCCCAGTATTACACCGAAAACGAGGTCCTATGTGGCAATAGTCGTGGACAATAAATATCGGTGAAGCTTGCCGGGAAAAAAAAAATCCATCCCCAGCCACCTAGAGCTTTAACAATGGCGACTCTACCATTTCTACCCACTACAGCAGATTATCCACACTTTCGTCTTCAGTTAGCTTTGTTACCGCCATCGTGTCACTAAAATTATCCAAGAATGACTCCACCCGCATCTCCGCAGAGAAGTCGCTATATATAGTTGACGCGGACAAGTTCAGCCTTAGCATGGACGCCGCGCTCAGACAGCGACCTCAATTACCAATTATACCAGCTATATTTGGCTCTTGACCGGTCCGTTTGTGACTTTATTGGTACTGTGGGTGCTTGGAGGTTGGGATGAGATGGCTGGGACGTGGATCCCTCCGAGGAAACGAGCTTGGTTCGGCTCTGTGGTGGACTCTTTACTACGGTGTGAGGCTGTTAGTAAGATTCTGATGTCGTTTCTGTTATATCTTTGTTTCTTTATTTTTATTTTTAAGTTTTTTTTTTTTTCTTTTTAAAAAAAGGCAAAATTTTTGGTTTGACCTGGCGTGGACTTCGGGGTAGTTGAAGCGCGAGGTTTTAGGTAGGACGGCGTGTAAATGTTTGGATTATGAGCTTATGAAAATGTAGCAATTTGATCTAGACAATCACTGTTACTAGTCCTTTTATCCATTCATACAATTATCAAAGGTAATATAACACCCGTAGAATCCTATATGACATTCCCAAAAGGGTCCAAACGTACAGCATGTAGTGTTTCATGTGAAGTGTGTGCGGTAGGTAGGTACAGGAAAATAATGTCTCCACTGACGGAAATTCTCGTAAGACATTGGAATAGTCGTTTATGCTTAATACCATGATTTAATGGGTTTAGATGATCATAGAATCTTCGGCTAGGATTGCAATGGACATGGGGAGCGTTCACCGCATTGTTTATTATATACTGCACGCATACACCAGTCGCAGGGCGGGAATAACTAACGTGCAGCGGATATTAAATCGATGTATCATACTATTATTTCTTTTTCCCTCGCTCAGCTGCTCGATTGATTTCCCCATCTGACTGGTCACCTGACAGGAATTTGGATCAAGAATATGGCTTATGACAGAAATTGCCAGTAACGATAGCTGGGAGTATTTCCCGAAAGGTAGAACTAGTTGCTACTGTGTAATTCGCCTGCGATGAATCATTCAATTGCCAGCTCACTGGGTCTATATTAGCTTCCCCATAGTGGAATGTTAGTAAATTATGAATAGTATCAAGTAAATTAAGTCCAAATTCAGGTATAGCAGAACCTGACAAACAAAAACTACAAACGTTAACGGAAAAAATGAGTCTTCAGTTGGGTCCTGAGGAGGTTGGCAAATAAATCATGCATCGGGCAACAACCTAACAGCAGGCTAAAATCCTTAGTGTCGCCGAGTCCACCATTCGCCTTGTCCCGACCCTCCGAACGAGCAAGCTGTCTGGTCCCCGCAGTCGCTCGCGTGAGGCTTCGTCGCATCTTGGAAAAAAAAAAATTTTTTTATTGGGATGAGCTGTCCAACTGGATCATACGCGATGGGGAAATCAGTCATGAATATAGAGAGTATTGGTGAAGAGGAGGGATTGAATCCACAACGCTCGGGAACTATTCGAGTAGGGGACCCTCGATGCCACGATGTGGTAGTCCCCTCTCTGTCTCTGTGCCCACTTTCCGCCATGCGTCGCATAATTAATTAACAAATGAGAGACGCGGAGGGGCTGACTCACTTGCAGATGAGGCAATCCAGTGGCTGGTTCATGGTTTGCTCTGCGATAAGAGGGGAATAATTGCTGGCAATCGCGACAATGTTGGCGGTCAATCCACCTTCCGAAACCCCCTCATGGATGCACACGTAGCCAGACTATCCTTGACCCAGTTGGGGCCAGTGTGTAAAAAAATTTTCCCGTGACTCTTTTGCGCCTAGGGTTGTATTGCGATAGAGGGATAAGAAGGCGCATTGCTTAAGCGCAAGTGTAATGGTCAGGGTGCGCAGGGCGACAGTTCGGTATATATAGGCTGATATCATTAGTGAAGCTCTTGGACTTTTGAGCATCAACTGTGTGGGAGTCTTATGCTCTCTGTCATCTCTTTTTCCTTTTGGATTCTCTTCATCTCTTTCTTCTTTTGTTGTATTACTCTTTCCCCCCGGATATAGAAAAGTCATAGCAAGCGTCCATGGATAACTATCGGGATTACAGCAGGTGAGTTGACTTTTTGGGCATGATTAGACGAACAATTGTCTCATTTTGGTTGCGCCCTTTCTTCCTTTCTTCCGCTCCCTGTATAATAACAAAAAGCGCAAATTTTTCCTTATGCTAGCAATGCCAGTGTTGTCACTGACCCTCCGAGCTTCTCATTGGGATACAGTATCGTCCATTCACCGCCATTCACTTTCCTGGTCGGCGCCAACCACACCAAGTTAACCGTTCAATCGGGGCTCGCCCGCCATGTCTCGCAACCGCTAGACCACTTGATGAATAGTGGGGAAACACGCGAATCGAAACATCATATCGCTGTCTTGGAGGAGGAAGATGTTGAGACCTTCGTCGCGTTCTGCGAGTATGCCTATACCGGCGACTACAGCGTCCCAGGTCCGGATAACCGAGAGGAATACCAAGAACAGGTGGTGAACAACCCATTCAAGGGGGTATTCTCTGGAGAGCCCGTGTTGGCGCAGCCTGACCCTAAACCCAACGACGAGGCCGACAAGGGGCACAGCAAGCCGAGTGAGGAAGTCCAGCCACAGCCAGAGGAACAGGCGCTGCCGACTCCAGAGCCAGAGATTTCTCCGGAGGAGAGCAAAGCACCAGAGGAGCATGTAACAGCTCCAGCTGAGCAGCCACAGGAACCTGAGCCTGTCCCGGAGCCTGTCCCCGAAGAACCCATTGAGCAGCCTCCTGCGACTCCCACTCCTGAAGAAGGTGAACCTGTGGATGCCAATGAAGGCGCAGCCGCCGGCAAAGGCAAGAAGGGAAAGAAGAATAAGAAGGACAAAAAGAAGAAGGGTGGTGCCGCGGCGGAAGAGCCCACGACCAACCTGACGCCTCCCTCCACGCCTCCACCTCACAAGCTGGAGGAGGTCGAAAATCCTCCTGTTAGTGAAGTTCCTGCTTCAGTTGAGGAGTGGAACCAGCCCCAGGAGTCTTTGGGGGCCCCAAATGACGCAGAGACCCCCCAACCGGCCGAGCCTGTTCAGACGGAGGTTGATACCTGGGAGCAATCTGCTCCTACGCCGCAGGAACTTGAAACGGTTGAGCCTGTTCAGACGGATATGAACGCCGAAATTAAGGAGGAAGAAAAAATCACGGAGGAGCCGAAACCATCCCACTTCCGGACCAATTCCTTCATCGATATGTCTTTTGCCAGGCAGCGCTTCAACTTTCAGCATGAATCGGGTACCAACCTATGGGATGAATTTGCTGCCATGGACTACCATGACCCTCGACAGACCCACGGAAACAGGCCGCCAAGCTCACTGTCATACTCGGCGTCGACTAAGGGTGACCTTCCGTATCTTGTTTTCCATGCTAAGCTGTACGTCTTTGCCACGCGCTTCTTGATCCCTGCTCTTGCCCAATTATGTCTGCGGAAGCTCCATACGGACCTCCTGAACTTGGGATTCCCCGAGAATGCAATGGACTCTCAGGATGAGGAGACGTTCGCTTTATCGACCACTAAGGCCCGAATGATCCTTGACCTTCTCGACTATACCTACAACAAGACCACCCGTCTCGAGCCTATTTCCGCTATCTCAGCCACTCAGCTTCGCGACAACGAACTTCGGAGATTGGTTGTACACTATGCTGCCTGCAAAATACGGGACCTTGCGGAGTTCTGTCCTCCTGAGGAAAATACCGCGGGTATGCCCTATCCACATAAGCGTTCGGCCAAGGGCTTGCGTCCCCTCTTGGACACCACCACCGAACTCGCATCGGATCTGGTGTACCGCATGATGTGGTGAAATGATTAATATGACATGAATTATGTTTTTTTTTTCTCTCTTTTTCTGTTTCTTGATGACCGAACTCTCTTTTTCTTAGCTGTTTCTTTTGTCTTACTTTCTCGTTTTCTCATCCGACATGTATATCAAAGAGCGCACATGCACAGACACAGATCAAACACAGACACGACTTTTACGTATATGCATGACTTGGAATATGAATAATGGCAGAATTGGATTGTCTCGGAATAAATGGGTCGATGGAGTCTTCCTGAAAGTTTTGCACATGTTTACTCCTCATTCTACCTGAGACGAATCCCCTTGCGTGATCCAACACTGAATGATAATTTGTTGAAACCCTTCCGTCCTAGACGATCATAGATAATTTCTACAGTACTGTTACATTGGGTCCCCACCCCGCCGAGTGACGATCTAGCTTTCTTCAATACCTTATTAATCGGATCCAACGCCGTCCGAAGATTACCTCTGTCTGACAAAAGAGACGGGAAAAGGTTTTGGCTTTCGGTGTCCGTCTCGGGACATTGACTCCGTTTCATTATACCTCCCCCGATGGGTATATACACCCTCATTTAATCCTTCCGCTTACCGATGCTAAGACATGAGATTGGATTGGGTGTGCTTGGCTAGATAAGTCTGCAGTGGCCCAGAGGTTGGCGATGACCACTTCTTCTAGGTTGTTTCCCATCGACTATCCCGGTCAATATCTTCATGGCCGATTATGGCCTAGGAATAAACCGGCAAAATAACCGGAGGAGGGACGGGTTCCGGATTTAGCGTACGATGGCCTCGAGCAAAAAGGACCTATGGCGGCATGGCGAGACCTCCAAGGGATCTCTTTCGAGTATATGCAGCTACACCAGACTCAATGCACAGCGGACCCTCTTTGCTGCAGGTTATATTAAAAAAAAAAAAAAAAAAAGAACGCACATGCGCAGGAAGTTGGGCTCTTGTATTTAGCCGCGATAAGAGAAGAGGCGCAGCGGAAGAAAAAGAAGGTGTTTCTGGGAATTGATACCCCGAGCTTTGGGCCAAGCTATGCATGCCTAGGTTCATGTGCATGAGCCACTTCCATAGTTTGGTTATGACGGGCCGATGAAGTCAACCACGTCTCTTCCGGTGACGGAGCCTTGCCAAGAATAGTTGGACTCGGAGTCTAGATGTTGGCTGGGCCTTTTTTCTTTTTCATTTTTTCTTTTTCGATTGCCGAGAAATGCGTCGAATGCTCTCTCACCCTTAGGCGGAAAGACTGGCGAAGGGGTGGTGGTGGAGATGATGATCCGTTTGCGCTCTTGGCTGCGAGCATTGTTTGGGCTTGGCAGGTGCATGTCTGTTCCACTGCGCTTCTCGGTAAGACTCAATAGACTCAATACAGAAAAGGAATCAGACAGAGACAAGGACGATCAAACCGGACCTCGGGAGTGGGGGAAGGGTGGAGCTCGGGGGTTACGGAGTATGGTTCTTCGTTTTGAGGAGAGCTCAACATCCGGCCCAGTTCTACTCCGCAAAGTGAACGGGGAGGAGAGTGGGATTTCTTGAATAATGAACTATTTGTACGCCTAGCCGTTGATCCTTCTCCCTAAGGGCCTTTTACACTTTCCCCCCCTCCTGATCGACTCAAGGTTTAGAAAGGAGAAACTCTTGTCGATATGGTCACTGCCTTCCTTGGCGGCTAGGATAGTACTATTTTTACAACACTTATCCTAATTGGTAGAAGAAAGAAACCCCACCGGCTTGCAAATCAAGACCTGCCATGAATCCATATCCGCCTATAAGGGTAAAGGTAAAATTTGACCAGACCAAATGACTTGATGGGAGCCTCGTCGCCAATAAGCCTGATGGGCTATCTAAACTCGCTCTCTAGCTTCAAACGGAGCCACCGTTGACCAATCTAAGAAGTTCTATGACCGCCAGTACGAGGAGGCAAATCGATTCATTTCCGAGTTGTTATCAGTAGTAACAGTTCAGGCCCACTCTGAGGACTATAGTGTGTGCTAAGAGGAGGGGTAAATAGACATCCTATGCGCTCCGTAACCTTACCCTAAGTTGTAGATTTACACTAGGTCCTTATCAATCACCCCGTGGCTATAAGTCTATATAAAATTTTACCCCATGTTGTCTTCTTTAAACCATTCATGACCCAACCAACAACTTCCTGGCGGATGGCCTGTCCCTCCAGTCAAACTTCATGATCTCCATGATGAACGCCATATTTTTATTACAAACTTCATTCTCCGTTATCATGGCACATTGGGTAGTTTCTGATTTGGGAATCTCCTGCATAATCCACCGAATTGCCTGCAACGTCTCGGGGCTCGCGACCTTTTCATATTTGCCGGGCCACGGACCGAAGTATCGAAATTGCTGCTTCAAAATCTCCATGCTGTATTCTTCATGACCATAGGGTACGGTGACGGGGTCGAATAGGTTAAAGTCACCACCGTAGATAAGAGATACAAGCTGAAACCGCGATTAGTGCTCTCTGGCAAATAGTATTTCGTTCAACCGGGTGGGGTCAAGATGCCTACCACAGTTCCGTATGACCAAATGTCGGTTGGAGTACCCCAAGGAGTTTCCATAATCATTTCCGGACTCCGCCACATAGGCGCTCCTAGTGGAGTGCCGGATGTTGCCCCCTTCGAATCAATGTGACATGTGCCACCAAGATCACCGAGCCGGACATCGGAAATCACACACTACCGCTCTCAAAGTCGCTCTGGACATATTTAACCAAAATATTATCTGGTTTTAGGTCTAGCGGGGTCTGCTATCGGCGATTTTTCTCCATGAGTCACTAGATATATTATTATATTTACCGGCATGTACAATAACCGCCCTCATGAAGACCGTTGAGCGCATCAAGAATACAAAGTGAGACGAATCTAAGCCCCTTTCGGTTCAAGGGCCTTGCTCTTGCTGCCTGAAGAAGATCGTCCTCAAAAGTGTTTCAAGGCACCAGTGGTTGTCTGGGGCGGATCTTCGATTTCATCCACAATGGGTTGAAGACCAGAGGTTTTGTTCTGAAAGCGTTTGAGAACATCTCGTTCATTCTTCACCCGTGGATGAATTTCCACGCCCTTGATGACGACAGTTTCTTTGACTTGGTTTCTGGGGTAGACTCATCAGTAATTATCTTTTTGAATGACCGGCATTTTTGGCCTACTTACTGGGCCAACCAAACGGTCTCATGGATTTGTTTTGCGATCGTCTATTTTCCTAGCATGCCCCAAAGCATCTGCCCAGTTTGAAATAAGGAGGCTATCGTCCGGTGCACTAGAAGTCGGCAACAAAACAACATGGTATTTGAGATTTCGCTCTGCGTTCACGGGAGTTTCGCCAAGTCAGCATTGTCAACTAACTAATTATGTGGCTGAATTCGAATAAGATCACAGAATAATAATAATAACCAGGAACTAGTAGTTGGAGGTAGGAGGAGGTTGGACCTACTCGGGGCACCTGCCAAAGGTCACGTACCAGTAGTATCTCAAGAGTACTAACCAAAGCCAGTAAAACTAACTAAACTTGGGAATTCATTATGTAGGAGCCTGGATGTCAAGTGTAGATCATCAATCCCCTCCGGATCCAAAGAATGTGAAGTACAGGGTGTACGCATCATCCATCGTTCATAATTTCAAATGTTGAAACACAATTGGATAGTCGCATTATTTGGGGGTTTGAGTTACACCCGTTGCCCAATAGTCGGATATCTTTGCCAAGACTCTCCTGCCAAGGCTCGAGACTCTTTCCATTCCTCATTGCGTCTGACTCTTCAACTGCGTTCTTGTCCAACGCGGTCCCATGGTTTGGTCGTGGATGATCGGTGTCATCCGTGGATCATTTTTCATTCCGAAGTATAGGAAACTGGGAAAGGATACCGAACAGCGAGGGCACATGGAATTGCTCAGTAGAAGGGATGAATAGATCACATTGTCTGTTATCTATAGTTAGTTGCCTCTGTATGATTAATCATGTTTTTTGTGAACGTTATCTAACTCTAAAACCTCCCCTTTTTTCGTTTTTGATTTAGGTTTGTATTTTTAGTGCCCTTATCTTTTGTCCTTTCTTTTCTTTTCTTTGCTTTTGTGTCCCTCAATTTTCGTCAACCATAGCCACGGCGAGCTTGGCAGCGGACCTTCCGTCGGTGATGTGCTGTCGATCCTTGTCTTGGCTGGGCGAGACACTGTTTGATGATGCCTACCGCCGCGCACGTTGAGAATCTACTTCCTCCCAGACCTTCCGTGATATGAGATGTACCTGATTCGGTGATCGAATGGCTGAATGGTCATGATGGGGGGGCCCACTAAAGGTGCAGGGATTGTGGTGGTCTTTTTTTTTTTCATAATCTCGCCACAAATTAGTATTATTATTATTATTATTATTATTATTATTAATATTTTTTTTTTAAAAACAAGGTTTTTTCTCATTGTGTCTGAGCAAAAGACCCCTGTAATTCGGGCCGAAAAAAGACGGACTTCGGCTTTTCTAGGAGGCGCACGCCGTACGCATGAGAAGCCGACGGCGTCAGTCAAGCCGTTTCGTGTTCGGCTGGGAATCAAAAGACAACAACCCGATCTTGATATTCTCAACCGAAATGGCATATTAAATTGATAGCATAAACAGATAATTCGATGGGGAGCTATATGGAATATTATCGATGGGGCAGAGGGAAAAAAAACCGACTGTCTTCCGAATGTAGCTGTGACACTAAATCGCACTGACACAGCTGACCAGTGCGCGAATCTGATCGGGGTGTGTTTTGCAATCAGTCTTTTTCTTTTTTTCTTTTTTCTTTTTGTTTCCAGTTTCTGAGGTGGATAATAATGATTTAATCCCTATTGATATCAAATCAATTAGGCTGTGCATGCATTGCATAGTCGTCGACGTTGTTGGAACTTGTTTCTACGCGACCCACCGGAACTATAGTATCCTCTCCTCTAGTCTTGGCGGGTCAAAATGAAGACGCTATCCACCGAAGATCATGAACCATTCTGGCCGTTCTCTGCTCTTCCCCTAGGCATCACTGACTTGAGTTCAATGCCGAGACCTTGCGCCATGGTCCCTCTGCCCCTTTGCAATAATGCGACGGGCCCCTGATATGCGCCAGGCCTGAACTCTTCCTATTCCTTCCGGCCCGTGGTGGACTCTGTATCCCTTTTCTGGAACAACAAGAGTTTAGGAGAGCGGGCTTCGTCAGCTCTAAGCCAACCATGTTGAGATGTATCTGGATGCTATTTCTTGGCCCTGCATTCCTCAGCATCGACTATGGGCGGCGATGAGCATCAGCCTGAAGTCAATGATGCCCTATCATCCGCGACATGTGCAGAGGAAGCCAGCAGTGTTCTTATATCTAGACCGTCCCACAGCCGTAGCGTCTTGTTCGATACATCTCTATTCTAGTCCATTGACAGTATTCCACGCTTCTCCGAGCGTTGTCCCGTTTCGAATCCATTCGCTTTCTTTTTTGGTCCAATTGCATTACATTGCATTGCATACCTTCACACTCTCATTGATCCTGGTTTAGTCTGAATCCGTCAAGGGACTTTTTTACCTGCAGTAGCTCTTTCGCCGTTCTTTCTTAGTGCGCTACACTGAGATTCCCACTCTCTATACATCAAGATATAAGTGCGTGAGACTTCCCACCTCAGACGCAATTGGGAGATCATTGTCAGACAGTCTATTGTATACAACACTATCCCTCTTTCACCCTCTTCTTCTGTCTTCTCTTGCCTTAGTGTCACGCCACTTTGCCTCTCCCTAGAATCGTGCCACTATTGCTTATCTCTTGCACTATCGTGCCACTCCACCGAAGAATAGTCTCTTCCTTTGTCTTATAAGCTTCGTGCCAAGAGCACCATGTTCACCAGCAACGAACACTACATACCACCGGGTTCGTCCCAATCAGACATTGAAATGCTAGCACCTGCAAAGCTCGAGAATGAGAAACAGCTTGGCCAGGTGGGGATCCGAGAGAGGCTGCGTCATTTCACTTGGGCCTGGTACACCTTAACCATGAGTGGAGGGGGGCTGGCCGTCCTCATCATCAACCAGCCCTTTGCGTTCCGCGGAATGAAGGAGATCGGCATCGTGGTCTACATCCTCAACCTGGTTTTTTTCGCTCTGGTTTGCTCTACTATGGTGACAAGATTCATCCTTCATGGTAACCTTCTCGAGTCCCTCCGCCATGACCGCGAGGGTCTCTTCTTTCCGACCTTCTGGCTCTCCGTCGCCACCATCATCTGCGGCTTGTCTCGCTACTTTGGTGAAGAATCGAATGAATCCTTCCAACTAGCCCTCGAAGTCCTCTTTTGGATCTACTGTGCCTGCACCTTGCTTGTTGCAATCATTCAATACTCTTTCGTCTTTTCTGCCCACAAGTATGGCCTTCAAACCATGATGCCTTCCTGGATTCTTCCGGCCTTCCCAATCATGCTCAGCGGCACTATTGCCTCTGTCATTGGTGCACAGCAGCCCACTCGCGCAGCCCTTCCCATCATCGGCGCCGGAGTCACTTTCCAAGGCCTCGGCTTCTCCATCAGCTTCATGATGTACGCCCACTACATTGGCCGACTGATGGAGTCCGGCCTCCCCCATAGCGACCATAGACCAGGCATGTTCATCTGCGTTGGACCCCCAGCCTTCACAGCCCTCGCCCTCGTCGGCATGACTCAAGGCCTTCCTGAGGACTTCAAGTTACTACACGACGCCCACGCCCTGGAAGACGGACGCATCATCGAGCTGCTGGCCATCGCCGCCGGCGTCTTCCTGTGGGCCCTGAGTCTGTGGTTCTTCTGCATCGCCATCGTCGCCGTCATCCGGTCGCCGCCCAAGGCCTTCCACCTTAACTGGTGGGCCATGGTCTTCCCTAACACCGGCTTCACCCTGGCCACTATCACCCTGGGCAAAGCCCTCAATAGTGACGGCGTAAAAGGCGTCGGAGCCGCCATGTCCATCTGCATCGTGTGCATGTACATCTTCGTCTTCATCAACAACGTGCGAGCCGTCATCAACAAGGATATTATGTACCCGGGCAAAGACGAGGATGTCTCTGACTAGAGTCACCATAGGGCTCCTCCTACCCTCCATTCTTACCCTCCCCTCAACCTACGTCCCCTAAAACCATCCACTGATTCCATCCGTTTGCCCACAGAGTTCCCCTACGTGCTCACTCCATTTCTTCTATATATCTATCGAGTTTATGCGTTATTTCCATTCACCATTACCCCATTTTCTATATACCCCCTTTTCACCACTCATGCTTTCAATTTATTTCTGTTCTTGCCTTTTTTTTTTTTTTTTCTTTGGAAATGCTCTCTGGCATCACATGGCGTTAGTTCATTTGGTATCTATATAGCGTTGCGTGGAGTCCACCGTCATTCTTAGCCCAGCACTCGGATTGAAGTTTCTGTTGTTTTTATTTTTTTTTCTTGCGTCTTTACCTCGCCGTCTCATACTACCCTTCCCCTTCTTGCATCGTGCACCATGATTCATCCATTCCTCATCTCCATAGAACAAGAGAGAGACATTAGAGAGAGAGGTCATAGAATAGAATGAACAAAAAAGTTCTCATTCGTTACAACCGAATCGAATGCCTTCCGCAAAATAGTAAGAACTAGTACATAGTTACTGGACTCCAAAGTAAATAGGTAAGCATGATAAGATACCTACTAAATATTCATTCCTTAATATTTCCAGTCCCCTCAACCAATCAATCAAGATTCAAACCCACTAATCTAACTCCAAAACGCCGTGTTTCACATCCCTAATAATTTCCCCACGTTGCTAAACCTATAGTATATATATTGACCCGGTCACCGATCTAACTCACCGGAATTGCCTGATTGCCCCCGGTGACTTAGACATAGACTTAGTGAGTTAAAAGGGGGGGGCCACACCGACACCTGGGTTGCAGCTGATATGGTGAGAGGATTGGTTTCTTTCTGGGGCTTTTTCCTTTCCTTTTTTTTTTGCGGAGAGGGCGAGGACTCTGTGTTGAGGAACTGCTAGGTATTCATGAATGTAAGGTGTAGTACTAAGTGCTATGTATTTTGAGATGGATATAGCTCAGGGCTCTAGGGAGGATGTGTTTAGACCATATGTAGGGGTATATTTTTTTATTGCAGATCTTGATTCTTATGGTAGTACCTACTAGAAGTACAAGTTTGGGTTCCTTGTTAGGGTTTGTATGATATTTTTGAGCCATGATGGTTTAATATTCGAGTCAATTGTGATTGAGAAGAGTTATATGACATCAACAGTCTAACAAGGGAAATAACAGCACACTTCTATGGTATGAGGGTATTTACGTTGACAGCGTCGTATCGTACACAAGCATTTTAGACATGACAGACAGCCCCATGTGGCCATATCTAGCCTATAGAAATCCAATCTAAACGGTCGATAATTGAAAAGACGAGGAAGTCTAGTGCACCAGTCTGATCTCCGTAAGGCCAGGCTCCCACTCCTTTAATCCCTGCGCAATATTATACCAGAAGCGCAGGCGTACGCATTCCTGTCTTGCGGACTCCATATCGCCTTTATCGAAGGCGTTCGCCAGCTTCTCCACACAGTCTACCACGCGAGCCTCGTTTTGTTTCTTCAGCTCGGCGATCGTGGACTCGGCGCCTGGTTCGGCGCCCACTTCTTCGATCGTCTCCTGCACCTCCATTACCTCCATGAGGGTCTCCGGATCCAGCGCATGGTGCGCTGCGCCGTCCTCAGCTGTGACGTCGATGTCGTGCATCTCACGGAGGAGGTACTGTGCGCGCGCGAGCGGATCAGACAGCGTGCGGTAGGCTTCGTTGATGCGGGCTGAGAGGGCCTCAGCTTGTTGTTTCGACGGACCCGCGGGGTACTTGTCCGGGTGGATTATACCCTGGAGCTGGAGAAACTCGCGGCGTAGGTCACTGACGGAGATGTGAAAGGGTGAGCTAGGAGGTGGCCCTGCTGGGAGGGTCTTGGGGAAGATAGTGTAGTGGTTCGTGATGTCCGGGATATTCTGGATGTTGCCGTTGGTATCGGTCGCGGTAGCACTGGGGGAGGAAGATGTGGACGCGAAGTGACGGGGTTGCTGAAGATGATGGACACGTGGCACGCGAACGGCCCTTTGGGGCCTGAGCTGGCAAAGGAGGCAAGGCCTTGGTGTTTGGTCGAGGAACGAAGGCCGAGTTCCCGATGTTGATCGGGGCGCTGCAGAGGAGAGCCGCGGGAGCAGTCTCTGGGGGCGAATAGAGGCGGCCATTTTCTAATTTCCCCAATTTGGGATCCAAGCCGGTCTGTAGAGACAAGTGCGCGTGTACGCTGGACAAGAAGTCGTTACAGATTATACGAGGCGAAAATACTCGAAGTGAGTTGGGAAATTGATGCTTATCGTTGGAACAAACCTAATATAGGACCGGTTAGTCAGCATGGAGGTCCGGCCGTCGGAGAAAACGGAGTGAATCCCGGCAATTTACGTCATAATCCGAAAGCTTACTTTTGATCTTGTACAGCTGCTGGTGAGTAGAGTAAAGAGGAAGCTCCATGGATGGTATTGGTTCGCGATTCTTGAGATCGCTCATGTCTGCATGATTGTGGGAAAATCTCAGCATGGCTGGGTAGCAGACATGAGATCCTCCTATATCTATGGTGCAATTAACTGCCTAGATTCAGAAGTAGTGACCTGTAATGCAGGGCCATAGATTGGGCAAACTGACCCAGTTATTGTATTTCAGCATATTCAGTTATCCTAGCTTTCGATGCCCCAAAGCTTGACTGTGCGGTCATGCCCGCAACTAGCTATCCATTGCGCATCATCGCTAATATCGGTACTCAGCACATTGCCTGAATGGCCACTCAAACTTTTCACTAATGACCAGTCGTCCGCACTGAAAATGTTCACATTCTTATCAAACCCACTGCTTACAAAGAAAGTGCCCGACTTCCTTGGTTGTGCAGGTGTTGACTGTGGAGCTTGTTCGCCGTCCACATCCATCCGGCCATTCTGCCCATCAGTAGACGGTAAGTAGGAGCTGGTAGACTCTGTTCCCTTATACCACCGAAGATCGGATACAACACTCTTATGCGCACCGATCCCACCGGTACTGCGCACCTGACGCAAGTCCCAGCACTTTACCCAGCCGTCGCCTGAGCCGGTTAGGACACGATACCCATCCACGCCCCAGTCACAACCGTAGATCTCTCGGATATGGCCCTCAAGGATCATCACAGTCCGACCCGTCCGGAGATCCCAAATACGCCCAATACTGTCCAGTCCTCCACTGGCTAAAAGAGAACCATCATTGTTAAATGCCACCGTGTAGACCTCCCGAGAATGACCTTCCTGGAGCAGCAATTCCGCGGTCGTCTCGACATCCCATAGCCGCCAAGTTGTGTCATAGGACGCGGACGCGACATATCTCCCGGACGGATGGAATTCCGTTCGGCACACCCGGCCGCTATGACCGGACAGTGTAGCAAGTGGTTGATCCTGATCAAGTGACCACAGGCACACATTGCCCTCACCACCTCCAGACACCAGGTTGACGGTCGATTCAGAAACATTGGACGTCGGCAGTGTAGCACCGGGGAACCATGACAGACCACCTACTCGATCTGTGTGTGCCTTAAACAACCGTGTCTCCTCCAGATTTGGCACCGTAAGCAGCCGAATCCCACCACCCCAGTTACCTGTAGCAATAGTCTGCCCATCTGGTGCAAAGCGACAGATGCTAACTGGGCGATCGCCCGCAATCTGTGAACCGTAAAGATCAAAACCATGTAATTTCTCTTTGATCGCTTTACGATGCTTAATGTGCGTCCGGAGTGGAATGGCCGATTCTTCTTTCTGTCGGGCGACGCGTTGCTTTGCACGAGGAAGGGAGAATCGTGCGATCGCTTTCCGTGCTTCTAACAAATCTTGGGAACCCTCAGTGTAAAATTCCTCCTGCTGCTCTGCCTCTTCCTCCTCTGCATCTTGTGCTGATTCTACCATGTCAATATCTCCTTCTGCTGCCGCTGCATCCTGCTGCTCGGCGAGATCGGTTAAGAGCTCTCGTAGTCGATCTCTCCGGTCCGCGGGGCCTTCGCCAAACAGAGTGATGGGTTCCCCGAGCTCTCGTAAACGCGCGCGCACTCGACTATCGTCGGTTGGGACAACCATCGCAGCAGCTCTCCGTTTGCGTTCGAATTGAGACAGAATGGCGGACGCTCTCTCCGACGGTATGCCCGCCGCAGAGGAGGGGATATCATAATCGCGGTCAACAGCTACAAGCGATAATTCGGTTAGTAAGATCTGGGTAACCTACATATCATGCTCGAGTTCACCGGGGGAAGTAGTTATTGTACTTACGTAGATTCGCCAGATCAATACCCATATCGGTGTCCTACGAGACGAACCGCTGCATGTCAGCGAATCCTAACGGGAAAACCTTTGGGGCGCGTTGTGATCATCTGTTGCCATCCCAAAGCCCAGAGTCGATTGATCCGATGAACGAAGGGGTAGTTCTTACCTCCGCCTCCTCCACATACGCCTGTCTGGATGGGTGCATCATCGCGGGCAACAGTAGTCACGGGCGTCGATCAGACTGCCCAGCACCTCTTCAATAGAGTGGGATGGGTTGTTTCAGGTGATTGTGTACTGCAAGACGCAGCACTCGGGCGTTTAAAAGGAGTCGAAGGATTGGAGGAAAGGTGCGAGTTAGTGGGAGTTGGGACGGGGGATTCCTTTTTTTTCTCTTGAAATTTTGAAGGTGACGCGAAAAGGAAGCGGCAAGATGAGAAAATGAACGGTGAGTAACTGACACCACACCACAACAACGACACAACACCACAGTTTTCTTTTCTCTAATGTATCTAACTACATGTTGCTGCAAGCTACAGAAATTCTTTATACGACACTGTCGCCATGTCTGTCCTTGGTGGACTCTCAAGGCTTATCGGCCCGATTATCACCTTATGGTCTAAAACAGACTCACCGGTATTGCCAATCCTTCATTTTTATTCCTTTACTCCAACACGTGGTTAATTCAAAGGCTTCAGTCGGCTAACCACGGAGATCTCCAGTCGCAGGCCCTTAAAATTACAATGAAACGACCATATCCCAACGTTGGCACTGGTCACCCCGGTTAAAGAATAGAGGCGGTCGATTGATGACGACAGGCGGTCGGCAACCCATTACTTATAATTTGAAAAATGGTGCCGAAATCCAGAGTTCAAACTCCCCTCGCGAGATATCAAACACAACCGCTACTCTCGTCCGTCCGCTATATATATACCAATCGTTGGCTTTAGATCCATTACTTGGCTCAACGGGAGGGGCTGCTGCTCCCTCTCTTTCACGGCACAACAGGACCTTTACGAGCCTGGGGGGAACACTCTGTTGCATGTTCCCAACGGACGGGCCAAAGAAAAATCCCCAATCGCTCTTCTGCGAGGGTTTGGATTGCGTTACCTAGCGGCCTTCGGCGACGATCTAGTAACTGCCGATGACCCCCCTGGGTTTTCTCCGTAGAGCCTGCAGCCCAACCTGCAGTAGGCTACAACCCGTCACGAGAAATAGGCTCTTGGCCTCGCTCTCGACCAGCACGGCATGGCTCCGATCCTCTCCGATATCATCCTCCTTTCCTCCGCCCCGTCGATCTTTCCATTCGACACGGTCGCTTGACTCGAAATCTTCACGCATCTCATACCGCGTTGCCGCTTCATCCTCCGGCAAAGGCCGTCGTTTCCATCCCGCAAAGAACACGTCCGACTTTGACCCCCGCCGTCATCAGGCCATAGGGGTGGCCCCGGATGTGAAGAGCGCAGCCATCCAGCGCCAGCGGAGGCCTGATAGCGGAGAGGATGCATTCTTCGTGAGCCGGGTCGGCCAAAACGATAATGGGGCAGTCGCTTTTGCCGTCGCAGACGGTGTAGGAGGCTGGGCGGAGTCTCGAGTTGATCCCGCGGACTTTTCACACGCGCTGTGCGGGTATATGGCGCAATCTGCCCTTGACTGGGATGCTCCGGTGGAGCAATTGCGTGCAAAGGGCCTCCTTCAGGCCGGCTACGATCAAGTTGTTGCCGATGAATCGATTCGTGCTGGCGGCTGCACCGCCTCGGTGGGTATCGGGTTAGACAATGGACAGGTCGAACTAGCAAATTTAGGTGATTCAGGTTCAGTCCTTCTCCGTCTTGCTGCCGTACATCACTACTCGATCCCGCAAACCCACGGCTTCAACACGCCCTACCAGCTTAGTATCATCCCACCGCGGATGCGCGCGCAAGCATCGATTTTCGGCGGTGCATTCCTCGAAGACTTCCCGCGCGATGCGGTCGTCACCAACCTCCACATGCAGCATGGCGACGTGCTCCTCCTTGCAACAGACGGTGTCTTCGACAACCTCAATAACCAGGACATCCTCAAACTCATAACCAGCCGCATGGTTCTAACAGGCGCCTGGACCGCCACACCCGACGTTGGAATCAAACCCTCCACCGATCTCGACCAACTTACTGGTCCTGAGGGCCTTGCCTCCCTCGTCCCATCACCGTCCTCCCAAGCTTCCCAACATCACCGCCAAACGAACAAGAACCATTTATACACCCTTCCATCCCTCCTCGCTGCTACGATTGCCGGCGAAGCCAAATTGGCCAGCGTAGATTTGCGCCGCGACGGACCCTTTGCTAAAGAAGCTCAACGATACTACCCCGGCGACTGGTACCGTGGCGGGAAGGTGGATGATATTGCTGTGGTGGCTGTGGTGGCTGTTGAGGAGGGTTACGTTCCATCACCGTGAATGGTACGGTTTATTCAATCTCAGCCAGAGCAGCCAGACTATGGTTGGGCCAGGTCTGCTCCAAGGCAGCCACGCGCACCCTGGAATCAGGCAATGATTGATTTGAATCCAATTTTATTGGCGTTTTTATAAAGAACGGTGGCTTTGTACAGTTCTGTTCTGTTCTGCCCTGTTTTGGGGGGGTTTTTTTTCCTTCTTTTTTTTTTTTTTTTTTTTTTT